>JANTOP010006228.1:0-28695 GCA_027564815.1 Symmerus nobilis
CGTTCTGAAAACAATGGACTGTCTCATACCTGGTGCTATCTCATACCCGGGAACATTCCCCTACTTACCTTTTCGTGATTTTCAGATGATTTTCCAGAAAATTTGGAAAAAAGGGTGGGGAAACGCCATAAAAATATTGAAATACATAATGACTTCTTACACGAAAACGACAAATTGCGCGGACGGGGTCGCGTCTTTCATAAAACCATTTTTAAGTAAAGTCTTGGGACCCGAATTATGATATTTGATAATCCAATTAGGGTTTTATGTTTAAGTTATATTGAGAAAAATGAATGCGTTTAATTGTTTTTTACAGAAAACTTTTCAAGTTCAAATGTTAAATGCGTTAGCTAAAATGTACTAAAATGTTGTGAATTCCTAAAATTTTCCGGGAGATAGCACGTATCTCCCACACTTAAAGTTT
Source organism: Symmerus nobilis (assembly GCA_027564815.1). NCBI lineage: Eukaryota > Metazoa > Arthropoda > Insecta > Diptera > Mycetophilidae > Symmerus > Symmerus nobilis. Next base: position 425 of record JANTOP010006228.1, read on the forward strand.
TCATTGAGCTAGGAATATGTTAGATTTGATAAGATAGGTCGATCAGAATTGTATAGCTCGTAAAGAGTATGTAGATAAACAGAAACAAATATCCAAAAGTCAGCCAAGAATTTCCCACTACATTCTAAATTTGGCCGAACCTATTCCCATTCATTATTAATGACTTTGCTCAACTTTTATTCGACTTTCTGGACTTTCGCCCAAATCCATTGCTCTTTCCGCTTCAAAAGTAATAATTTTGATTACATAGGGGTTATATAATCAGGGGGCAAGTCCCCCCCCCCCCCCTTGCTTGTTACAGAATTTCCTTACTCCACCCCTAAGTTTAATTTTAAAGGTTAAGTTTAAGTTTGGAAGATTAATAAAATCGAATTTCCATCGATTTTTATTTAAAAAAAGAACAATAATCTTTTCTCCAAAAAAATTTGAATTTTGAAAAAAAAAAATTTTTAAGAAAATCTTTTAAGTATTTGGAAATATTTTGCCGTTATTGGAAGTAATTTTTAGGAAAAAATTTGATTAGCTTTATTGACTTTGTCTCAACCCTTATTCGTATTTCTACAACTCTCTCTTGCAAAATATCTCGGCTTTTTATTTTTCTGACTTTAGCCCACATTCCCAGATTTCTGGCTATTTTCTCGATTTTTCAATATACGTCGGATTTTCATTGTCTCTCTCCCTAAATATCTTAACATTTGACCATCTTCTACCAGTTTCCCCAAACTTCTCCCTTACTTTTTCTAGACTTCTAATGACTTCCCGACTTTTCTCGATATTTTACCGTCAGTTTGTAAAAGGTCCCTATTTTTACCAACGCTTTTCTTATTATTCCTTGAGGATTTTCTTGAATTGTCTCTATCTTTCGATTTTTCCGACCGACATTATCTAATACAAGTATTATTGATTTTTTGGGATGCAGAATCTCTTTAAATAACTGACGATGCAAAAATAGCAGATGATCCACTTTAAGTGTAAGGTCAACCACATGTATAATCTGCACATTTCGCTTCATTATATCTTTTTTTTATAAAAATAGATTTTCCTCTGTTGAATTGGAAATTGAAATGCATATGGAAAAGCGGAACGGGAACAGTACGAAGGAAAAATTAATGTTCGCTTATTATATTTCATAATCTTGTGTAAGATGAATTACTGGGAATACATATTCTCTGTATGCTCGTATATGTTTAATGAGCATTGAATTATTGGCATACGAATTTTTTTCCATGTATATTTGCTATTGAAAAAGTTCAATATATTTTTCCAATTGAACAGTAATATCAGATTACTTAATAGGGTTGCGAATATACCATATTTTCTACTTATTTCTTTTAAGACTTAAAAGTTGTAAATTCCAAAGGTTTTTAAATGCCAGATTACCGATAATAAAATTCGAATTTATTTTCCCTAACATAGAATCATCGGCGAGAACAATTACATAAACTTCATGCTTATAAAATGTCTATAATTAGAAATTAATATTAAAACTTTATACAATGTTTTCAATTTCCAATGTAAAATTGAGTGAAAACTTCATATAACTAGACCTTATAATCCATTCAAATAGCAACATCAATTAAGTTGTGCTTGGATGCTATTAAGTAGAAAAGTATGTTTCATCGTTCTGTAGTCTGTTTCCTATATAAACAAATTATGTAAATTTACAATATCCTTTCTACTGAAGAAAAGAAAGAAAATCGTTCGGATCTTAATTTGATTGGTATGCAAATTTCCCTTGATTTTCCCTAACAAAGTTAATTTCCCCATTGAATAACTTTGTCTATTGACGGCGATATAAGAAACTTCGATAATATATCATTAATGGATCGATAAGTGATTAAATTTTACAATAGATCCCCAAATATCCTATCTTTCTTAATTGACTTTTAAGTATCCATTTCCTTTCAAGATTTCCGTCCGGAAAAAATTAATATAAAAGGATTAGTTGTTTTATTTACACATTTATCTATCCTTAATTTATCATCAATCGTATATAGTTTATTGTCTATAATAATCAGGACTTAAATATCATTTATCAGAGGGTAACCACCATTTATTGTCCGAAAATTGTTGGAAATCCCAAATATCGATTTAGAATGTCATCATTTTGTTTATTAGTTTGTCGTTAAAACATTGTGTCGAACAATGTTTCCCATCCAATAATGTTTGTCAAAATGGGAAAATGTGTAAGTGAAAACATGAATGAAACATAGAAATTCAATTGGCAGCAAGTGTTTTATTTGTGTCTCGCTCTCATTTGCCTTACATGATTTTGATCTTTTGTTGGGAATTTCTACCTTTTCAGAATGGATACATTTTATCATGAACAGATAGTCATGCATTTATGGTTGTAGTTGGTGTTGGAAAATATGGGAGAATTTCTTGAATTTCTAAAAATTTGAAATTTCATCCAAATCGAGAACATTTCTTGAGACATTGTAAATTTTGATCTTCCGATTTTTATGAAATTTTCATTTTTTTATAAATTTTCTTATATTACGGATTGATAGCTCCTACTTTATTAATTATTATTTGTCATTTTTTTCAAACTAATGGGGAAATTAATCATTAATGGGTAAATTAGTCATATTTGGTTATCACATCTCATCAATGGCTATTTATTAGATGACAACATTTTCATTTATAATAATTAAAATTAAGTTTAGATATAAGTTTATTATAATTTCTTATATAATTTCTATTGATTTTAAATAGATAATAATTTATGATAACTAATTTTTAACAATTTAGTTTTTCTTATTAATATTTGTACTAAGTTATTATAATTTCCCTAATTTTCTTTAATTATTGAAAGCTTAACTTAAATAAAGAAAAATCATATACCTATCTACTAATAATTAATTTAACTTATATTAATTACTACAATTTCTGTATCTCCGTTATGTCCTGGTACGATTTCTTTTCGTTAATAAATTATGGTTATCGTCGTCATGCGGTGATAGTCTGACATAGGTCATATGGGAACAAGAAATGGTAATATAATTTTAAATCATCATTCCAAATTCAATCAGAAAAAATTGTTGAAATTTCGTTTAGAATTTTCTGGAAACTATTCGGACATTCCTTTCTTTCAAAAATTTATTTTGAAGTGATTGTGTAATTCTCGCGTATTTTTAGGACCTTTTTCTTTTAAAAAATTATATTTTTAAATTATTTTTCAACAAATTTTATAAGTGACTATAATTCAACTAAAATGATTGAATTCTTTCTGGATTTACCTTGCGACAATAGATCGGTAATAAGTCGTATCTTTAGAAGGTCTAATCGTTTCAATTTGGTGGCCCTTCCGGGAGCTTTCTGCATTTTTATTATCATTTGAATTGAATTATAATATTTTCTGAAAAAGCTTTAAGCTTATCAAAGCTTCTATTTAAAATAATATTATAGTCTGTATGGAATCTAATTTTTCTCGAAATAGTTAAATTTAAATCGTTTAACCCCTTGGCGACCACTGGTACACCGATGACCCTTTTACATTCGAATTTTTCCTGGAAAAACTATGGAATCGATTTTCCTTAGAAAGGTATAATTCAATAGGGAATGAATGTGGCTTTCAGAAAGTACCTAATTTCTAAGGGTAGATTCATCCCTTTGCCTACCAGAACACTTCAAAGTCGAAAAGTCTTAACTTGTTCTCCCCTTTTTTCTTGTTGCAATATTTTGGGGATAGGTGGAGCAACAGGTCCAAAACTTTTGGACAAGGTGCAGGCAATCTTTCTCTTTTCAATAAGAAAAACAGAAGTAGATAGTCCACTTCGACCATCCATGCGACCACCCAATCTGACAGGACTTTTATATACCAATGGTCGTCAACGGTAAAAATCAATGACATATTCTAATTTTATTGACTCGTTGATTTATTTGAAACAAAAATAAATTTGTTCACATTTTTGATCGGTACATTAAAAGTTCATTTTTTGTGATAAATTTCGAAGCAATTTCGATCATTGGTGAAGCAAAATGGTTTCTTGCAAAAGGCACAAATAGCATGTGTTTGACGGTCCTTGCCTTGTTTGGAACAGACAATACATCTCTCACGCCCGTTTCAATTTTGCAGAGATAATGACCGGACAGAGTAGCGACCTCTGCAAGTTTTGATGGCTTAGGTCCCTCTCTTACAGCATCTGATGGTGGTCTCTTGCGTTTGGTGAACGAATCGATCATTTGAGTAGCTAGCTGCGCGTGGATATAGAAAATGGATCATTATTCGACGTAGAGATTTTGTTGTAAACAATGTACGCATTGTGCACACTCAAATCATATAGATCGTAGAAATCACACAGGTAGAACTTAGTCTTTGATTTGCGATCGTGCTCGTAGTAAGACTGAAATAAAATAACGAAAATAAAAACAGTTTCATTTGCGGAGAAGAATGACCATTGACCAACCTTTTTCTGATCCATGATATCCGCTGCGCCTATTCCCTTGTTGTAGTGTTTGATCGCACCTGTACATTTGACATCGATTTTTGTGCCGGGGCCAACATGGCGTCGTTTTACGTTGATCGATTCAAGTGGAGGTATAAAATTAGGCTCTCGCGTCATCAACTATTTTTTACCACCAAAAGTGAGACTCAGTCATCGTAATTAATGCGTAAAGGAATTCGCAATGCGTAAGATTCGCGTACTGTCAACGTGAGAAAATAGTCGCATACATTTTTACCGTTGACAGCCATTGGGATATATAGGTCCCGTGATTTTTCACACCTTTGCAGGTAAAATAAATTTTTTTTCGCGGCACTTTTGTTTATTAACTTGGGGTCGCTGAACACGAATCCGGTGCCGGGTTCGCGAATTTCCCAGCGGCTCAGGAGCGGTCGTTAAAGGGTTAAAACTACGCGATGAAATCAAAAGCGCTAAGAAAGTTTTATATTTCGATTTCTAAGTTATATGTTTTAAAATTTATTTTATATCCCAATAATTTTGCATCTTTGGAATTTAAAATTGTTTGAATAGAGCTTTAAGGAAATTCCAAAAGCTTATCAAAAGCTTTTAATTAAAATACCACTTTTTCATTCCCGAAATAATTTTTTATTAAATTATTAAATTTAAATGAAATCTGACATTTTCTGGAAAGGACTTTGTGGGAAATTTAAAACTCTAGTAAAGTTTTACATTTAAGATTTAAATTAATTATTCGTTTTCATATCAAATTAATTTATGTTTATCAAATTTTCGAAATTTTATTAAAATCGCTCCAACAAATATCGGAAACTCTCCGATATTTCTATTTCCCATCTAAACGGTAAATTGTCTACTCATTTCCCATCAGGTAAACATCTGGTAAATTATAATTTTATATTTCTTGCAGGAGTTTTAGGTTAGAAACAGGAAGGTGAGGAACAAGTCGGCATAAATAAAGAAAATCTATAGTAAGAGATATTTTACTGAATTCTTTGAATGTTTTCCCCTAATTTTGGCTGTTAAAAAGCGTGACAAATCAGTAAAATGTGGGAGAAAATTGGAGGAAAGCCGAACGATGAAATTTTGAATTAGGAAGATTCGGAAATGTTGGAAAAATAAGGTGAAAGAAATTAGATAAAATCGCCCATAATTTTTGATAATGTTGAAATTCTAAGAAAATAAGATTCCTCGCCGACGAGAAGTCAGATTAAAGTAATAAAGTGGAGAAGGAGTCCAAGAGGCAAGAAATCCTGAGAAAAATCAGGAAAATCTTACAAAATCTGTTCCGATTTCCCAGAAAAATTGTGAAACCGGAGTTCACTATACGTCGGGAAAAGTTAATAAAATTTATAAAAATTATCCCAGGCACCGATATGTCTCTGAACTCTTCCTCCTCCTAATTCAAGAGGTAAAAACAAATGTTGCTAATCTAATGAATCTAATACTACGTCAGATTCTGGTGGTAGTTGGTGGTGGGAATTTTCTAAAAATACCCTTACCTATGGATGAAATTTCAGGACGATTTCACAAAATTTTGAGATTGAGAAAAGGGATTTGCTGGCTGGAACGTTCCGTGATTTCTGGAAAGGACAGATGTTCATTGCGTAAATTTTCTGAGACTGTAAAAATTATCTAGACCCTTGAAAGCACAGCTTTTAAAGATTTTGTGTGAAGAAGTGTGGAATGCTCGATTTCAAATATTCACCAAAATTAAGGGATTGATTTTAGACGAGAAATTTAAAAATATAATTTATTTCTTATTTATTTAGCAACAAATCTGCGTCATTAGATTTACCAAGTTCCAAAGAAAATTCTTGGAAAATTTTATTTTTCATTAGAATGGTCCAGAAAAAGGATTGTAATTTTAGAATTTTTTTCTTAAAAACATAACTTTGTTAGATAACCCTTTAAGTTTTTTATTTCACCCTTTATTGAACCACCCTTTAAATAGGTTGAAAGTGGTATTTTGTAAAATTTTTAATTCTTCGGGAAATTATAACCAATTTTCCGATAAAGTGGTTGTCTAAATAATCACGTCCCACTTCAACCCCTAAAAAAAAATTCGGGGGTTAATTGTTTTTAATTTTGATAATTTAATTAATTTATCCGATGAATAGGAAACAATACTGTATCATTAGATTTTCCAAGTCCGGAATATCTGTAGAAAATTCCGAATTACAAGGAAAATCTATTCTTTTTATTTAATTAATTAAATCTGAAGTTTGATTACAAAAGTTTAAAGAAACCTTTTAGTTTTTTGATAATTTTCCTGTCGGAATAATTTTCCTCTAACGAAATTTTGAATTTCATGAAAAAAGCTTTATTAATGAACTTGATCAAAGCTTTTAATTAAAACTTTACTTTATTAATTTCAGATCCATTTTTGATCCGATTAATTAAATTTAAATAAAATTTGAAATTTTCCCTTAAAAGCTCAAAGCTCAAAGAATGCTTTAATTTTCAGGTATAATATTGAAGCCTATTTTTCAGTAAAATAATTTTTTTCCTTAAATGAAATCTCAAATTTTCCCAGAAATTAAAATCACAAAAGTTTACTGACAAATATAGCCAAAGTTTACTGAGAGTTTTCAATTTAAATTTTATTTTGATTGCTTGGAATAAACTTATCATTAGATTAAAAAAATATTAATCAAATTTTAATATTTTCCCTAAAAAGCTTTCTAATATCGGAAAATCTCAGAAAAAGCTTTAACTTTCGGGTATAATTATATATACATATTGGAAGATATTTTCCAGCCAAATTAATTATCTGCAGCGAAATTTGAAATTTTCACAATAAACTTTTTATAAAAGTTTCCAAATTTAACTGAGAGCTTTTAATTAGCTTCATTTAATTTCTTCGATTTTCAGTCATTTATCGATAGAAATCCTACAGAGTATAGAAATTCTAAATTTGAATACAAAAAATCAGAGACTTTCTGTATATTTTGTATCGAAAAAAATTCATCATTGAGGATTATAATCATCATCAATTTGTTTATTTTAACCTTTAACCATGTTAAAATACAGAAAAGAATTTCCCAAACACACAATTTTTTTATTTGTCGATTTTCTCATTCTAAATAACCCATAAACAAAATTATTATACAGAAATTCATATAGAAAATAGTGTGAGTTTATTTATTGTAATCGTACACGGAATTCGAAGAGAGGCATCTATTATTGGCATTACAATAATGTATAAGTATAAACATACCGGGATGATAGTTATGATGTGCGATTAAGTAAAAAACACATGTTCTTATCTGTTATTTTATTCTTTTCATTTCTTCATCTTTTCATTTAATATGACGTTTCACTTTTGGGTAATAAATTTTTCTTGTTTTACCGAAATCCGAATTGTATAAGAAAAAAACCAGATACAAATCGTTGAGAGATGTATTTGTAAATTTTCTAGAATTTGTTTATATTGTAATCGGTATCGGTAAAGGGTTAATTTTTAAAGGTGTTTGTTCCAAACATTAATTTGAATTAATTACTTAAGACTTTCGGGATGGGTATGGGATTTATAACAGGTACAGGGAATTAAACGTTGTGTATAAAATATCATAATTTTGGATGAGATTCCGTCATCCGTAACTCATAATGATTGGCATTCGACTTGTAAAATCGGAAATAAAAATAGTTAACCCTCAGAGAATCGAATGAAATTTTTCTGGGATTAATCCTCAATTGTTAAGATTTAGACATTTAAAATTTTTGGAGATTGTTTCATCAAAGGGTTAACGTAAAAAGAAACTATTTGAAAATTATTCACAGAGAAAACTGTGTGGTTTTTCTTTTAGTTAAAATACTCATATATATGATTATTAAATAAATAAAAATAAAAATCGAAAATTCCGGTTTCAGTTTGAGATGAAAATTTCAATTGGTTTTGGAAAATATTTTCTATTCGGTAATTTTTCATTTACACATGTATACAATTTTCTTTCCCGCCCCCCTCCCGGTTTTTATAAGAAATTAGAAATAAATTGATTAAAATTTAGCTGATTTTTTTCTCGTATTAAATCTGATGGTCCATCCAGCATCGATTTAAGATTTCTTTCAGTCTTAATGTTTCCTCTATCGCGTCTATTTCGTGTAGCTTTTCAGTTGCGTGATGTGTTTATAGTGTTTAATTGTCCCTTGTGCCTTGTATTTGTTATTGTATGTTAATTGGTATATTGTTCCGAGTATAATTTGTTTGTCCATTTTAATTGCAATTAAATATTCATCAAGCGAGACGTGTTTTTATTTGATTGTTTGTATTAAAAGGGATTTCCCCCTTTTTTTATTTGTCGCGTCTTATTTGATCAACAAATTAAAAGGATTATTATTTTATTTGGGATTACAACATTTCATGGTGATGGAAAATCTTTATGATTTAATTGTCATGCCGGAATTGGCTGGATGTTATGATCCTTTACTGGTAAAAATTTAATTATATTAAAAATTACATTTTTAATGTTCGATTTGAAATTGGAAAAACAGTGGAAAAACGCATGTTTTTACTTGTTGTATTCAACACTTGCTTTTTTCCTCTGTTCTCCTCATTGAATAAACAATTTCTGGTTTTCTATTTTGGGCACATGAAATAATAAACATTATTTTATTCTTTTTGGCTGTAATAAATTTGGTAGTATGGTTGAATTTGCGCTTATTATTTGAACATTTTTTTTTTAATAACTTTCGGACATTTTTTCCACGGTCCGTCCAAATCTAGCTTCCATATTTCCAGAGATCAATTTCGTTTACTATAAAATAATTCATTTCCTACCTTCTATACCAATCCATAATCTATCCCATTAATTCGTGGCATAATCATTTGGATGAAATATTCATGTGAGAATATATGATGAGATAATTTTCTTTCAAAAGAGACCAATTTTCCTCTTGAATTTTAAAAATTTTTCTTTCCCTTTTTTATCCTCAATCCATCCACTGGTATTGAAGTAAAGTAGGGTAATAACGGGGATGGAATACTAATGTATGGAATACTGAACTATAAGGAAAAGTTAATGGCACTAAAAATTGATGTGTTTCTTGATGAAGGTAGGTAAAAGGTATTCGATTGGATGAAATAAAATTCAGAGAGGTTTGTATTATTAACTTTAAGGATTTCTAAAAATAATGTAAAAATATAAAATAAATTCATTTTAACCACCTTGTTTTATTTAATTTTCGATAATAATTCGTCTCGACTCCCATTTTCAATTTTTTACCTTGAATTTTTATTTTCATTTTTTATTTTCCGTTCCGACTAATATATTTTGTAATATTAAAAAATATGTGAAATATAAATGTACTCGTTCGTATATTACAATACAGATTATATTAAAATTTATTTATCCATTATTCATTGAATGAATATCTCCAGTATACATATCGATTTGGAAGGTATATACCTATATACGAGATGTTTTATTTCATGAACTTCATTTCCGATGAGTTATTTTTCCAACATCCACTCACCCACATCGAAAAATTCGGAACTTCAATGATAAGTTCGAGGAATTAAATAAACAATTTTTTTTGGAACTATTTTCGATGTGGACTAGACCAGCCAATTTTTTTTAACCCTTTTCTCGAGTGCTTCTTTTCAAGTTATCCAAATTGAATAAAATTTTCATGAAATATAGCGAATTTGATGAAATGCAGACTCTGATATATTTCCTGTAAAAGATAAATGTTAGCTTTACAATCAATCAGTCCAATTAAAGGTTCAATTTAAGCAACTAAAATTAAATACCATTTAGAAATTAAACTTTAATAAATCATTAGGTAAATTGGCTATAAATTGGACTTCTAATTTGCTTGATACCTTACCAAATTACCCGATTTCAGAATATTTCGTTGGTGCATTACCTAACTTTCAAATGTTCCAATTCCTATCGAAAGTTATATATCAGTTCCAATTTCTGAAAAATCAGAAGATAAAGAAAAACTGTCGTTGAAAATAAAAGAAACCAGATGAGGGAGGGAAATTCTGGATAGGATAAGAATATATAACAAAAAATCAGACGAAATTTATAGAAATTATAAATAAATTGTAGAGTATATGGATCATATTTAGAATAATTAAAAAATATCGGCAAAAGTAATAGAGAGCTGAATAATATTCGAAGAAGTCTGCAAGAGACAAAAATAAAACCAAGAAGTTAGAAAATAATTCAGAAATATCTGGAAAATAGTTCAATAACTAAAACAGGGAAAAACTTTTAGAAAATCAGATTTGATAATAGAAATGATGGGGGAGGTAGGGAAAAGTCGAGAAAATTCAGTTCAAGGCGAGAGATATACTGTTAAAATCAGAACAAATCGGTAAAACGTAAAAAAAGGCTAGAAAAATTTAAAAATGATCAGAAAATTATTGAAAGGGAAATCCGTCGTAAAATGATGCGAAACTTTCAGTTCAAAGTCAAGAAAATTCCGAAAAAAATTCTTACAAGAGACGGCAAAAATTCGTAAAATTTACCGTCGAAAACATCAGTAGAAGTTAGGAAAAGTCACTAGAAAATCGAAAAAGATAACGAAAAAAGCTATAATAAGATTCAAAAAATGTATAGAACGAGAAAACCCATTAGATCTCAAAAGGGAAACAACCCTCTTTTAATAAGAGAATCCTACATTTTTTGGAAATTCTTCTTGCCGTCTCTAAATTTAATACCTCTTCCTCCGTCAAATCTTGCCATCACAAATTCTTCTGGACCCCCATAAATGTAGGATTCTCTTATTAAACGAGGGTTGTTTTCCGTTTGAGATAATTATTTTTCTCCTTTTATACATTTTGTGAATCCTATTATAGCTTACTAAATTATATATTTAATTGATTAGAGTTGATCTCTCTGTACAGTGATCTCCTTGCTTAATCTGTTCGTCTAAAATCCTCATTCCCATGTAAATATTTCGGATAATTAGTGAAAATATCGATCTGTGTTGACTTTCTCAAGTATCTCCAGTGTTTTACAAAGTTCCGTCTCTTTTCCTGACTTTGTCCAACTTTTCTCAATTTTCTAGGCTTAACCGACCTTTCGAGAATTTTATCGACTAATTTTATGAATTCTCCCTGATGCTTGTGATTTTCCTACCATTTCCTACTAACTAACCGGCATCATACCCACGAAAGCGTTTTCGTATTTTGAAGAATTTTCAAATTTTCGGGAAATTTTCACCAATTTTCGGATTTTAATAATAACTTCCCGCTTTCCTATTAGTTTTCAAAAAAATGCTCTGAGCTTTCAAAATTATTCCGAATTTCTAAAAATTTATATAAATTCCTTGATTTTCATCAAGAAATGATCCAATTTTCCACAAAAATTCGATTTGAATTGAAAATCGATCCTTTTCGATTTTTATCGAGGAATATTCTGATTTTTATCATAAAGTTTTTTGAATTTTTTAAATAAAATCGTTCGATTTGAAAGAAATCGAGAATATTTTGCATCCAAATATTGAGCCCATCAGTAAGCTTCAATATTCAATAGTTATTTTATTATTGGCTAATATTCGCTTTCGATAATCACCCATAAGGACTTGATTAAGTTCATGAAAGCTTTCTCAAAAATATAAGTTGAAGTCAAATACCTTATCCAGCTTTCGATATGTAGTAAGAGCCAACAAAGGCATATACAAAATAGCGGCCATCGAATATGGAAAGGCTCCATTTTGTAGATATTACTAAATAGCGCCCTGAATTATACAATTCATTTATTAATTAATATAATCTCTGTTAGAATAAGTACAAGATGACGTTGATATTTAACGGTAGGATCTAGGACATGTAGGTTTCTAGGAAGCATATAACAGAAAATTTTGATTTTGATTTTCATAAGTAAAAAAAAGTCAAGAAAAGCGGGGATGAGTTGGAAATAAATTTTTAAAACAAGATGATTACTAAACATGGTTTTCATATTTAAAATTAAGCTTTTTATTATTTCTTATATTATATTGTAAAGCTACTCCATCACCCCTTCAAAAAAAACCTCATTTTCCTCTCTGTCTTTTTCCTATTCTTTTATCCATCACTCTGCAGCTAATTAAATACAAAATCACATTTTCTAAATTGGTGGCCACATCATCTTCGATTAGCGTGCTGAAATTATCAATTGAATGCCCGCGGAACGGCGAACGATTTTCGATGAATGCAGCGATTTTCAGCTAAATTATGAGAAAATATTATAAATCTTGAACCTCGCCCATTCTAACAAAAAAAAATCAACTTACAATTTTGGCGCTCCCGTTTCCGACTTCCGAAATAATTCGGTGAATATGACCGTCGGTTCAAAGTTCAAATTAGATCTTTTTAATTCGGGGAATTGCCAAGAATTACTTGAAAATTTAATTTTAAATTAATCTAACGAATATTGCAGATTTAAATTTCGCCATTTTACAAGAAACTTACCCATTTTGAAGATCATTTCCTGTACCGGCTACGATTACATTCTGTTTTTACCAAGGCCGTAGCCAGGAAGGGATTTTAGGCGGGATTAGATTGACCCCCCCCTAAGCTTTCGAAAAACTTGTGTTTCGCCCGAAATGTTATTAGCATTAAATTCGAAAGCTTGCTCTAGTAATTTCTCTTAAGAGATCAATCACTTATGCTGCTAAATCTCGGTACTAATAAATAATTATAAGACCTGTGGGGCTATTTTTAAAATATAATGATAAGAAATGAAAAATTGAAATTTAAAAAGTTTGACTAAATAATCCGTCAAAATGTGAAAATTTTTTCCATAAAATTGTCACAGCTCAATATATCTAAAAATATCAATCTTAGAGATTAGGTTGACATAATTTTTTTTGCAGAAAATTAGATTTCCTATAAATTTGTTACCGAGTTACCGGTAATGAAAAAATTTGGTAAATTTGCAATCCCTAGGTATACGAAATAGTACATGGAGAATACACCATGGTGTTCATAACTCAATTTCGTTTTAAGTCCACTTAAGCGGTTAATGCTTGCAGCCACAGATTTTATGATTTTAGATAGATAAAAGTTGGTTTAAATATAGGGGATGACCTATGGGGGTATATCTCGAAATATTTGTAAGCGAATTGATTCAAATTCATTTTAAATAATTAATTTCCTGGTTTTGGGTTCAGTATATGAGTTTAAAATTTTATCAAGTTTAAAATTTGTCAGATTTGAGCAAAACTTCCTTTTTCTGATACCAGAAGAGAATGATCAAAAATTAATTTCAGCGGTCTCGGGAAAAAAAATTTGGTGAGACAATTATAAATTCCGAAAAATGTATAATTTGAACTGGGATATATAGAAATTCATGGTTAAGGTATATTTAGATGTAATCTTCTATTCTGTTTTTTTTTTTAATCAATTAATTAATTTAATAAGTTCGAATTGAATCTAGATTATTAGTTGAATTAGATTCAAATGTTTTCCGATTTTCTAGAGAAGATGATATCAGTCGATAAGATTGAAATTGTTCATGAAATCAATAAAATAATTGGCCGGTCCACCACCTATCCAGATATATTTTATTTTCCAATTTAGATTTATATCTCCATTTATATGGAGTTTATAAATCACCAATTCCAAAAAAAAAACTCACAAATAAATGTACAACTTCCATAACTAACTACTTCACAATCCCTGTCACAACATAATCTATAATCCAGAGGCCACCCAAATAAAAATATAAAAAAAAAACAATCCAGCTCAATTCAACTTTTCATAAACTTTCACATATAAAATTTTCGAATTTAATATGGCATATAAAAAGGACTAAATATTTATGTTTTATGTTTCGGGGTGGACTGGTCAATATTATTTTATAGAAAAGTTTGTTTCTCCGGTAATAACCCTCCTCCGTCTAATTGTTGAATTTAAACGTTGGGTTTGAGGGGTTTTTATTTTTGGGACAAATGTGATGGTTTTCCGAAAATTGACCACATATAAGTTAGTTTTTCCAGGTAGAAAATTTATTAGAAAGTTTTTAATTGGAAATTTTTATTATTTATATAATCAAGGGATATTTATCCATCGAAATAAAAGTTTAATAAATATTGATGAACTGAAAATATATTTTAGATTATTAGTTGGGAAGAAGTTTCTGTTCAATAGGAGATAATTTTAATTTAGACAACTAACTTCCAGCAGTAAATCTTCCAAACAATGTTGTTTAATTAAACAATGGCTTATAAATTTCTAATCAGATTATTATTGTCCGGAAAACTTTTCGGATTAAATCCACTGGAGATATCACATTTTACGAGAAACTAAATTTTATATCTTTGATATATTATCCGGGGATATACAAAAAAAAATTCAATGTTCAACAATTTAAGCCTGACTTTGAAACATTTATTACTCCACGAAACATAACGTTCCCCATTTTTATCTGAATTCCTACCTTTCATGTAATTGCAATTGACCTTTACTGGTATACCTCTAAATACCCCGATAAGAAAAACATGCAATTTACTAATTTTACTAAATATCCTTGGTTCGGTTCACCCAGGAAATGAAACCCGCGCTATATGATTTCTTTCGATTTCATGAGAGAAGGGTGAACGGGAAAAAAGCCACAAAAATTTTAATTCCAAATAATAAAAATGAAAATAAATAACCAGGAAAAATGAAAACTTTATTACATCCGAGTCGAACGTAAAGGTCTATCTATATCCTTTATATGTGGTTCTTGTTAGAGTTTCATTTCTTTTCCTTTTTTTTTACTTCCACTCGACTACATAATATAAAAGTGAAAATTTAATGACTTTGTTCCTTATTTTCTCTCCACTATTCAAATAAATTTGTTGGGTCTAAAAAGAAGGTAATTCTTATACCAACCTAAGCTCCCATTGTAAATATATGCCACTCAATTTTGGCTTATTTTAACATCCGAATAACCAGCCTTTCTCCCAACAAATAAAAAAAAAGAAAACCCTTAAATTTTCCTCATATCTCGAAATTTTACCACAAAAGCTTAAACCCATATTATTATATTCCATATTTTATTAGTATAAAGATTGGTTACATTGTATTGATATGGGTGAGAATATAAATTAGATGCGATTGGAATGAGGGGGGGGGTGGGGGTTCTTTTAGATATTAGGGGATATGCTCCCTTTATATAGGATATTTTACTGAAATGTTAAAATGTTTTGTTCGTTTCGCCTATCCTATAAATGTGTTTATTTTTCGGTTATACTTTTTTTGCATTCAATTTTCACGATACACGAAATCATGAAATGAAAACAGGAAAATTCGAACATAATTTCCCGATTGTTTTAGACGGATTTTCTGTTTAACAATCGAAATTCACTGAATCGTAATGTAAATAGATTATGTAGATTTTCAAACATATGAGCATGAAATTTTATTCTTTTATCAATAAAATAAAAAAAAACTTAAACCAAACATTTATGAAAGAGCTTTCACATTGTCGGAAGCTTTTATTGTAATTTCCTCTTTATTTTTAGGGTCATAAATATTATGTTAATGAAGCTCGGTTGGTTTAAATAGGAAAATGTATCAGTTGGTTGATCTGATAATTTATATTGAATCAATAACCATACAATTTCCCTACCCGCAAAAAGGACGATTTACTCTCGATAATAATTACATAAGTTAAGTGAAATATAATGATTTTCTTAACTCAAAACTTTTTCGCAATCATTTAAAAACCATCGGAAAATAATTAGCGTTCAGGGTATACTTGGAAAAGAAAAATGTACCGTATGTGGGTGAAAAGCACACACAATCCGGAAAACTGAAAATATACAAAAGGAAAAACAATTTTTAATAGAATGAACGTGCCTTTTCACAAAATACTTCTTAATATTAAATTACTATTTTATCCGTCTTATTATGATTATTGATGATGATGATAATAATAAAATTGCCGAATGGTATAGGCCACGCGGCGGCATGAACAGAGAAATAAAGGAAAAATGCCAAACAATGATGATGGTATTTTAATAATAATAATAACATGTATTTTCATGGTACGTGTAACGTGAAAATGATTCTTCGGAATGGAAAAACTGATATTTTCTTTTGTGGATGGTTAGTATACAATATATAGGGAATTTATGTAAATAACAGTTAAGTGAATTTTTTTATTGTAGAAAATTGGAAAATCATCACATATTTTCTTGGGTAATTTTATTGACCAATAGTTGGATGGGAAAAATTATTTTCTAGAGAAAATTTTCCGAGCTTAGAGAGATTTTCCCTTTTTCCTCCAATTTTCCAAATTCTACATATTTTCAAAAAATTTTTTTTTTTTGAAAAAATCTTTGAATTTTCCAAAAATTAAAAAATTTGAATAAAACATTGTAAAATTTCATTAAATTTATAATAAATTCCTAAATTTTAGAAGTAATGTCATAAATTTTGGTGGAAAACAATGATTGGAGCGAAGGATATTTTACAAAGGGTTTTGAACTGGCAGCTCAAATATGGAATATTTATAATATTAATTTGTGTAACTAAATAAATAAATAAATAAATAAAAATAAATAAATTTGTTTTGGATAGAAAGACATCGTTTCTTAGGGTTTGGCTAAATATTCTCTTCAATGGCCTATTTCTCATGTCTTGATTGAAGTTAAATTCAAAATCAATTAAACAAAATCATCCAAAAACTGACTGACTGAATTTAAAAAAAAAATGTTACATTTTCTCGAGATGTATTGATTTTCTCGAAATTTCCCAAAATTTTCGTAATTTTCATTTAATTTTCAACTAGAGTGTTTTAGTTAAATATTTCGACCACAATTTTCTAATTAATAGTTCTGAAATTTTTGAAATCTGGAATAAGGTTACAATTGAAACTTAAAGCTTTCTATGGGCTTTCAAATTTCAAAGGAAAGCTTTTTGAGGGAAATTTCAAAGCTTTTTGAGGAAAATTTTAAATTCAATTTAAAATTCAGTAATCGCATGAGAAATAGATTCCAAATAAATAAAATAAAATTTGTATTAAAAGCTCTCAGTGAACTTTGGCGACTTCAATAAAGCTTTTTCAATAAATATGAATTATCGTTGCAGTAAAATTATTTGGTAGAAAAATATGTTACGAAACATATAAAAATAATCTCCAGACCTAAGCTAAGATTTTTATCAAAAGCTCTCAATGAACTTTGGCGACTTTAATTGAGCTATTTAGAGAAAATTTGAAATTTCGTTGTAGTAAGATATTTCATTGATTTCACTCATCGTTGAGCTTTAAAATTTTCCAAAAGCTTTTGGGGAAAACTTTAAGTTTTAATTAATTTTAATTAATCGGATAAAAATTAATCTGAAAGTGAATAAAATACAGTTTGAACTAAAAGCTTTTATCAAACTTAGAGTTCAAAGTTAAAATTTCGCTATAGAAAAATTATTTGGATAAAAAAAAATATCTCCAACTGAAAGCTTTATTTAAGTTTTTGTAAATATAATAATAAAACTTCAGATTTAATTAGAATTTAATTAATAAAAAAAAAAAAAGAGTGAATTTCCCTTGCAATTCTCTCTACTTTATGAACTGAATTTTCCACGGATTTTCTTCCGGACTTGGGAAAATGTAATGCCGCAGTATTGTTTTCTAATCATCAGATAAATAGATCGATTTATCAAAATTAATAAATAATCAACCCTCGAATTTTTGTAAGGGTTAAAATGGGACGTACCAATTCAAAAGGCCACTTTGCCTAAAATTTATTATAATATCCCGGGAAATTAATTGGGGATTAATTAATTAGGGATTCCTCGTGGGTAAACGTTCTGTAGATAGCATCCTAGCCATTGGAAGTGCATTTAATTAGTACAAAACAAAATGAAATGAAACTAATAAAGGTGGTAAGTTCTTCAAAATTCTGCACACCTTCTGCAGATTTTGACCGCGCGCCACTGATTCTCTTCAAATATCGGAAATATTCTATCTATCGGAATAATCTCTTAAACAAATCGTAAAGAACCGTTCTGTCGGATATTTCGTAGATTATGGAACATTTTCTATTTGCAGGTCCCCATTTCTTGTTATATTTGCAGAAATTGTTTGCAAGATCGGTGAATTTTATTTATTGCAGGGAGAATGGTGGATGTTAGTTTATTTAATGTAGGATGTAGGATGATTTTTAAGGATGTTGAATTTGAATACGAATTCGACTTATATCAGCCTCAATAAATAATGACTGAAACTGATGATCTTAAAAATGAAAAGTTAGGAAAATCGAAATATTATGAAAAAGAATTGAAAATTTACAAAAATGAAGAATTTTCAAAAAAATGTCATAATTTGATGTAAAGCAGCGGATATTTCAGAAATTTTGATTTTACAATTTTGAATTTACTAAATTTGATCGATTTTTGGTCAAAATTTGTCTAAGAATTTCTAAGAAAAATTTTTAAATCTAACGATGACAAATTAAATAATTAACGAATAGATTTTCTGCAAAAAAATTTTTTGAAAAACCAACCATTTTGAAATCAATTTTATTTTGGTCAAGAAATAGAATATATCTACCTAACATTCTCGTGAAAAAGTAAATTTCCGGAAAATTTTTATGAGGGACTCGGAAAATGTGAGTATGGGGAATGAAACCCAAAGGTCCTATGAAGAATTTGTGAATCAAATGTTTTGAAAAAATTATTTCCCTGATTTTAGGGTGGTCGATATAAAAACAACAGAAAACTGGATAGTTATCAGGAAAATGGTTTTAATTTTACGGACATTTTTATATAGAGAAATCTCGATATTTATTCGGAAAAGACTTGGGTTATCTATCAATATTTTAAGGAATTTATAAGAATATTATACGCATGGAACCTATTTTCTATCCAGCTAATTTTTTTGATGCGACAATTAAAATTCTTCCAAAAAAAAAAGTTTTATGAAAATCCCAAAATTCACCGTGAACTTTTGCTTCAAATTTTGTTTTATTTTTTTCAAAATTCTTTTTTCAATTGTTCATTGGATAAATGTTCACTATTCAATTTTGACAGTTTATGGAATGATAATTTAATTCGTTGGAGGAAATATAGGGTGGAAATGTGGCCGAAATATTGAGAAATTTGCTCGAACCAGAATTTGTCCGAAAATTGCCAAGAAATGGGGAATGAATATGATAGAAGGAACTTCAATCCATTGGATCAGCCGTAGAATCTGGAGTCTAATACAGGTCAGATATTACCAAGGGGTTGTTGATAAGTAGTTAGATATTTATCTCCAAGTCGTCATGAAGAAAACCTTTCTATTCCAAGATTTCACTACGACTTTCCTGGATAAAATTCTGAATTTTTTCCTTTTTTTTTTTCATATTTTTTTCGATATAATTTCCATAAATTGGTTGAATTATGTAGAAAATAATTCATATAAATTATATAAATTAGAAAAATAATTAATTTTTGGGGTAAATAATTTGTATAGAGATGGGTTTTTTATGCTCCATATTTAGTATTCATTTTAATTATCAGGATGGCTAAAACCGATTCAATTCAAGACTTGCAGGTTCGGAAACAAGATTTGAGATATCTTTTCTTCATCCGAGGAAGCAAATCGCTAGCACCAGATTTTCTATTTCAGAAAAGAAGAACAAGATATTAATAGAATAACCCTCAACCGAACCTGCTAGAAATTAGAAATGTGTCAGGAAATCTCTCAAATACATACCACCAACCTATATAATGTTCAAGAAATGTCCAGAATATTACTTACTCTTTTGTGCCTTAGATATTAAGTAGAAACTTTTAGAGTTTTCTATATAAATCTGAGAATATAAATTCTCATACAATATTCATACTGGAAAGAATTTCCAGGGTCATTCTGGTTATGAAGTTACTATAATACTAAAATGAATGGAAACTTATTTAATGCTAAGTATTAACCTCATAGAAATTAGAACAGCAGCTAAGCTATTATTACCAATAATTTCTTCCATTTTCAGCTGGATTTATTTCTTCAAATTTACTGAACCGCAGGTGGTTATCAAAATTTAATTAAAAATTAAACTTTAATTTTTAGAATTGGTCTCGGATTAGTTTCGATTTAAATTTTATAAAAAAAATCCCAAAATTTAGCGTTAATCTTAAGAATGATTTTGGTGGTTTTAAACCATCAAATTTGGCTATGATTTTTGCAGGATTTATTTCTTATCTATTTAAATAAAAAATGAATTAACCTAAAATTTATTAAAATTCATTGCAGGTATGTTACGGCATAGAAGGGTTTATCTCTTCTGCCAGCATTGATTGGATTATTGATATTGGGGGATAGGTATGTCACAATTATTTTGTTTGTCAAAAGCTAGTAATTTTTCTATTATTTTTGTTTATCCTTGGTTTTTGAATTTCCCAATTTTCCTTTCGTTTTGTTTTTAAATGTAATTTTTGAAATGGGATTTTTTTTTTTGGTTGATTTTTTTGGTTTTTATTAATTCATTTAAATTGAAATAATTATTTTCTAAATGGAGTCACATTGTCGTTGTTGTAAACCAGAACAAAAAAAAATTTAAATAATTTTTGAAAAACAAAAAACATTTGTATTCTTTCCGTGTCTATATACTTAAATATCCTATATTTATATGCACATATAAGAATAATTTTATTAGGGATTAAACATCCTTGGCAATTTTTGAATTTGAAGATAAATCATTTATATATTTATATATGCATATAATTATTAATTAGATGTTGTTAATTGTATACAATTAATTATCAGTTTTAAAAAGCAACTTTTTATTTATTTTCCATATTTTCAAAAATAAATATTTTTGAATTTGATTTTCAAATTTTTATATAATTTCTACCAAATATATGTAATACTGGCTTTTGATTTATATAAATATTGTGTCATTTTGTTAGTTTCTTTGTTTTTGGTATTTTTTTTTCAAATTCTTGTTGTTGTTATAGTTGGACACAAACCAAAAATTCAAAATGTGTTTTTTTAATTAAATTGTTGTTGTATTTTTATTATATAAATTATTTTTTTAAATATCCATCCTATATTTAAAAAAAATAGATGGAATAGACAGTAATTAAGAGATTAAAAATGAAAATTTTCATTTCACCTATTTTTTGTTGGATATCCTTCCGAAATAATCAAATAAAATGGAAATATTTAAATTTAAATTATTTATTGGACAAAAAAAAAATGGGATTTCAGTAAATTAAACATACCTTTAGGGATGGATATATTGTATTATATCCAAATTGTTATAAATAGGATTCCGGATGATACATTTACCAGACCCAGTTGAATGATATATTGATAAATATTTCAAAACCCATAAAATCGTCAATTATGATACGAAAGGATATAAATGGCGATCATACAACCCAATTTTCTGTTTTAATTAATTATTGTGCAATATATTGGGCCTATATGTCATGTATATTTTAAGTACATTCAAGCCCATTGAATTTTCTACGAAAAAATACACAATATTTCAGATCCAAAGCGTGGAAAATTAATACCAAATATAAAAAGTGGAAAATTTATATGTTTTATTATATTTTCCATCCAAAAATGATGAGAGGGAGAAAAAACGAACAGAAAACAACAACAAATGGGTTTGATTGTACTGGGTGGTCTAATAAAATTTCAAAATTTAGCCATTGAATTTTTGGAAAAATTTCAAAATTCCCAAAAACTTTTGAAATTTTCATTATTTCTTGAAATTAGGCGAATTTTTAGAATTTTTAAAAAATTTTCAAAATTTCTACAAATATTCAATTTTATTTGAATGGTATTACATGTAACATCCTGTATTCCCATATTTTCTTTTTATATGGAATATTTGGTTGTGATTAAAAATATTGGTGGCACAGAAAGGTTTTCCCGAACAGGGGAAAATTAAAAAAATGAAAAACAATACAAAATAAACATGCAGAAAATGTGAAAATCAGCAATCACAATACCATGAAAATGAAAAACTCATTTTTTGTTAGACTAAATAAAATCCCTATACCAGTGATGGCGAACCTTTTTGAGAAGTGGGTCAAATTTTGTTCATTATTTTTTTTCGTACTAGCTAGATTTTGTTCGAGATTTCGAGATTTTTGAAGCTTAATTATGGGACAATTTGAAATTTCGTTAAAGGATCGTTAGAATCTGCTGGCGCGATTTTGCTAAGTCATTCATACAAATTTTATCTGCACAGTAAAAATATGTATGAGTTTCTTGGTCGAGTTGTGTCGACTCGACTTAGCGAAATCTTACCCCTGGATAGAAAATAAATTTTGAAAAGAACTTGAGCTTACAATGGTTTGATAAAGCTTTTGCCAAAAATTTCGTTTTTTGTTTAAATTTAATTAATCTTGTGTAACTTCTCCTTATTTATACTGAACTATGTTTCACAAGTGTTCTGGGGAAATCGGAACGGATTTTGTAAGATTTTCCTGTTTTTTCTGAGAATTTCTTCCGACTTCTTCTCTACTTTATTACTTTAATCTGTCTTTTCACCGATTATTTCTATACGTTTATTACTTTATCCTATTACATTTTCGATTTGCCGACACTCTATGATATTTTATGTTTTTTGTACAATCAAAATCCGGGAGAATTTAGAGATAGTGTCGGGGAAACATTGTTTAAATTCCGAAAAGTCGGTTCGAAATCGGGAAAAGTATAGAAATTAATTTTAAGTAAAAATGATATCAAAATGAATTGATGTAAATCTTAAATGTAAAGCTTTAGTAGATTTATCAATTTTCCACAGAGCTTTTTCCCGAAAATTTGACAATAATTTAACTAATAATTTAATATAAAATTGGTTCGCGAATAAAAAAAATGGCATTTTAATTAAAAGCTCCCGATAAGCACTTTGAAAGTTTCCAATTTCATGAAAATTTATTTTTCAGGAGATAAAATACATTTAATACTGATTAAAATAATATTTTAATTCAAAGCTTTGACAAGCTTTTGAAGTTTCTTAAAGCTCTTTGCAGACAATTTTAAATTTTAATGACATTAAATTATTGCGATATAAAATAGATTTTAAAACGTATAACTTTAAATCCGAAAATTGAAGCTTTCTTAGCGTTTTTCATTTCACCACAAAGCTTTTAAACGACAATTCCGGAATTCATTTAAATTTAATTTTTGAAACATTTTATAATGATTAAAATTTAAGATGAGCTTTTGTAACTCTCTTAAATCTTTTTTCACAATGTTTTAAATTGCATAGATGTTAAATTTTTAAGGTAGGAAATAGATATAACTTTAAAACCGAAATTTAAAGCTTTCTTAGCGCAAAAAAAATTCGTAATTTTCATTCTCGAGTCCTTTCTCATGACCATTATTGTACATATTACATTATTTTTTAATATTTTTGATTAGCTGTTCTCCCTTTTATGTTAGAAATCATAAAAATCAACCCGTGGGTCATTTAAAAATCGTGCGTGGGTCAGCGTCTGTCCCGCGGGTCATGGGTTCGCCATCACTGTCCTATACCATACCCACCTGCGAGATGTATTTTTATAAATGAATAATACAAATGACGAATTTATCAGAGAAAGGGTTCAAATCGATTTTGAAGAAATTCCCAGGAATTTCCGGGACTAACTTATTTTGAAGAAAATAAGATGACATTCGAATCCGTGATTTCAATAATAATTTTCTCAGAATTATTACGGGTAAATAAATCGTATCGCTTAATGAATAATTCAATTGACGATGTTCTGATAATATTTCCTTCCTTACATTTTTACACTTTTCCATTTGGCAAGAAATTCTAATAACTTGAATGAGATAAAGAAGAAAAGCTATAAAAAAGAAAACTCTTCCTCCCATCGATTTCCATTTACTCAGTCATTCCGAGTTTGTATAATAAAATGAAAAATTCCTTTGAGGTCGTTAAGCAAATCGCATTATTAAAATTTCTAGATAATAATATTCAGAACAGTACTAGTAATCAGTCTCTGGCAATCAATCTAATCTATAGTTATATACAGTACTATGTCTCTCTGAATAGAAATAAAACTCATTGAAACTATCGGGTTGAAATTGCATAAAAATATATATAAAATTTTATGTGCAACACACAAAGTAATAATAAGTTGTAAAAATTTATGTTCTTTCATCATAAAATAATAAAACAAAAAAAAAATAATAATAACTTTTATTACATTGAATACTTGAAAAGCATTTTATTTTTCCTCTACACTCTTGCGAAAATTCTGCACGCTGTGAATATAGACAATCAATAAAATAAAATGTGTTGCACACAACAAATATTACATTTTCTAAAGTGTTAATTGTGCATGATGCATGTTGAGGAATTGAATTCCCGTCCCCATCCTAATCGACAATTTTTCAAAGTCATAAAATAGAAAATCTGCTTAATGGAAATTACAGAGAAATGGGATTTTCTTCATTGTAGAATCATCATAAAATTTCTTTGTAATAAATTTTCCTTTGACATATTTCTTAATAATATTAAGAAGTAGTTAATTTGCATAAAAATCTTATAAAGGAAGGAAATTGCAATATATTTTCTATAAGACACCTACATCAAATTAGGTTAAATATTTTAGATGAAAAAATTTCCAAGCATGGAAATTAATTAACATTATATTCTCCTTTGAAATCTTTAATGTGGGCGATTCGATGTATAGAATCGTGTACTTCGCAAAAAGGAAATGAATAAATTTGTTGGGAAATTTTTAGGTGGAAATTATTTCTGGGTAATCCATTAAGAGACTAATAGAATTTTCTCTTATGAATATTAGAGTCGGAAAAATGAATAATCGCAAAGGAAAATTGAATATAAATAATTTATTAAATGGATTTTATTAGAGTGCTATAGATCTCGATATTTTTATCTAACATTTGTAAGGGTTTGATTTAAACATTTCTTTATCGCAACCATCTTTCAATAATTTCTCTCAAATTTATTGTTATCTCGACCAAATTTTTTTTTAAGGATCTCTGAATCGACTTTGTTAATTAATAAATTCGGAAAATGATCTGCTTCAATTAATAGCTGAATCTAATAAAATTGATTAATTGATGGTATTATATCTGTGTTAATCTCGAGATCAGTTCTAGATTTCAAAATTTTATTAAGACAACTTTGTCCAATTTGACTGTACTATTTTTACCTAGATAGCAGATGAGCCAAGTACAATACAATGTCAATTATTTATTCTAAAATATTTTAGAAAATATATCACAAGAAATCCATTACTCTTATAGATCTGAAATAATCTTTGAATAGCAAATATTTTAAGATTTTATTAGACACTCCGTTTCATGAGTTATGTTCATCATACCGTGACTAGTCTTTCCCATATATTGAAAAATATCGATTAAAATTGATTTCTTATTAACAATATTAATCGATATTGGATTTCCAGCAAACATTCAAAATTTCAAATAGGATTAATTAATTTGTTCAATGTATATTTTTAAAATTACGTCAAAAATTGATTTTTCCGAAATTCGATAATTTCGAAAATATTCAAGAAAAGGCGATAAAAAATTGTTGCGCTAGAAGCCTTAAAACCCAGTCTTCCGAATATCCAAAAATATTCCTTTTTTTCTCAATATTTTTAAGGCAATCGCGATAAAATAAATTGTTTATTCCGTATCTGAAGTATAAGGGATAAATGGATATGTTTGGATAGTTAGGCCACCATATATTCCCCCCTGAAGCGAATTTTTCAGAAAATGTATTTTACGCATGAGAAAGCGTTCCTCGAAACATTAAATTTTCATTTGTTTTATCCCACGACATCCTATTTCAAAAATTTTATCCAAGAATGTTAAAATTATGAAATAAATTGTCCAAAATTCTTTTGGGGAAAAGTATTTTGAAATTTATTTATTATAAATATAAAATTTGTAAGTTTATGAAAACACAGCAAGAGACATAAAATCGATACGGTTTTGCAGTAAGTAGGAATAAATCAAACAAAAAATTTCGATATGTATGACTGCTTTTGCCCATGCACGTTACGAACGGGACACCGATGATAATTTAAAATCTAACTTCTTAATCTACTAATGATCTAAATTCAAATTTTCATAGAGCTACCTGATTTCGTAAGAGGAGTCGAGAAAAGCGGGTAAATTTGAAAAAATTTGTAAAAATCGTTAAAAATCAGAAGAAGTCGGAAAATGGTAGGATAGGATGGGAAAGTGTAGAGAGAAGTTCGGCAAAAAAAAACCAGAGAAAAGTTTCCGGGTAAATTAGAAAAGATCAGACAGAAATCGGAATAGTAAAGAATAGTTACTTTTGTACTTTTCTTGCATTTTTTTTATTACTTTTCCGCGACTTTTTCGAATTTTTCCTGACTTTCCGAATTTTTTGCAACATTTTTATAGCGAGTAATTGACTTGGAGGGAAGAAATTTACAGTAATGAATTATTATCGACTTTTCTGATAACCGTAACCGTACAAATTCGGGAGAAAAATTTATCTTGACCTTATAGTCTTTTTCCCTGCTCATTTTTACTTAAATTTTCGTGTTCGATCGCATAATTTCCGAGTAACTTATTTAAATTATTTTAATTTAATTAAAAGGAAACCAGAGTCGGGCAGGACGTAGAAAAAATAGGGATAAGTCGATAAGACTTCAAAAAATTAGGGAAAAATAATCAAAATATCTGCAAAATCGATCATCTTTGGAAAAATCATTGGCCGAATCGATAATTCATTAATAAATTAGTACAGAGTCGGAAGAAGGTGCGGCATTTTCTCACGAATTTTCTCAGATTTTTTAATTAATTTATGGCGATTTTTCCCAATTGATTAATTTTTAAGTTAAAATAAGTTTTTGATTTCATAATTTCATTACAAAAACTTTACACATTTGGCTGAAATTTCCTTTTCCGAAAATTATAAATTACTTTCCCAGTTTTGAGTTTTAAAATTATTTAAGCAAATTAAGAGCTTTTCCGATTTGTTTTTTTTTTTTTAATTTTTTTTTTGTAAATTGCGAGATGAATTTTGATTTCAATTTTTTTATTGAGAAAATTTCGTCTAATTTGAATGAATCCATTTACCGTATAGACTTTAAAATATTGACCTTAAAATTCCCAGAATTGATTTTTTTTATAAATAATTTAAAATATTCAATAAATTAAAAAAAACCGAAAATTCAAACATTTTTTTATGACTAATGTCCCAATTAAAATGGTAAAAATTATTTCCTTCAACTAATCAAATGTCTTAAAATTTGAAAAAGAAACTTTAAATCAAATTATGTAAAATTAATAAAAGGAATTCAAATATGAAATAAAAATTTGAGAAATGTTCATTATTTATTTAGGAACAATTTTGCATCACAATATTTTCCAAAAAAGTGAGGAAAATATTTGGAAACGTCTCCATTTCATCAGTACGGTCTTGAAAATAATGAAAATTACAAACAAATCGTTGATTTACCAGATGGCTTACTTCCTAAAAGGACCTAAAAAACCGGTTCTTATTTATTACCATGAAATAATCGACATATTTCAAGCCGATCTGCGACATGCGACTTATGGTAATAATGTATTTGTCTCCTCTTTGTTGTCCTTTTTACCATCTCACTTCTTATACGAAATAGAAAGCCATTAAGGAAGTACCCTACCATAAATATTGTATAAAACACCATGGAAATCCTTGAATGAAAATCAGATCTGAAAAGGAAAACATAAAATATGTTCATTTTAAATGGGTGGAATTGGAATACTAATTTCGGTTAACTAATTTCCGATCTAAGTTTCTAAATCTAATGAATATATAATTTCAACCGAGAACATTTAGCTCTCCTGTATGGGTAATTATTTTCCATAGATCTTACAAACCCTTTGTGACCTTTTACAACCTAAAACTGAAAGTTTTTCCTTTTAATCATTTCGAAGGAGAAAAAAAATTAAAAATTCAAAGGACGAACATCTTAATGTTACAACATCCATA
>JANTOP010006229.1:0-16716 GCA_027564815.1 Symmerus nobilis
CCCTTCCCTTTTTTTACTTGGAAATTAAGGGGGCTATCGCAAAAATTCCAACGCCAATCGATTCCTATGCCAATTGCAATCACTTGAGCAAGTTTTCGGTTAACACTTCCCTCCCAAACAAAAAATTTTTTCCGGCGACATCAAAGGGTTAACCAAACTACATATCTTGTTGCATGTCAATGGATGGGTAATCATGTATGCAACTACTTTGTAATACATTACTTTCCAATCCTACGCAATCGAAGCGAAATTTTTGACAAATTTCAACTTTTGACACTCAGCGTCACCTACTGTATATTTTTGTGGGATGAACTTTTGCAAAC
Organism: Symmerus nobilis; assembly: GCA_027564815.1. Lineage (NCBI taxonomy): Eukaryota > Metazoa > Arthropoda > Insecta > Diptera > Mycetophilidae > Symmerus > Symmerus nobilis. Next base: position 324 of record JANTOP010006229.1, read on the forward strand.
TGAATAACTATGTCGTACACCGTTTTCATATCGGACGCCGTTTCACTTAACTGTTGAGCTAAACTCGAGATTTTTGTATGCAGCGCAACCTATTTTAATCAGCCAAGCGAGCCAACGATTTCGCCAATTTTAATTCACCGATTTATTTTCGATCAAAAAATGGTTCCCACCCCCCTCCTCCCCTCCACCCGAGCACCAACTTTATCCACTCCGCCCTCACCTAGAACCCACCATAAGGGGAGAGAAGAGAAAAAGAAAATTTCGTGTTCTTTTTCAACATCAGCTACCAACCATCATGCATAAACCGCAAAATTTTTTTTTACTGTCAGCGCCATCTATCGGTAGGCGGCGGTATTTTCCCATCTCCATATCGACCATACGAACAACTTCCCCTTACATCACTATGACGTCAGACCCCATTTAGTATTTATTTCCGGAGGAAAACTGATTTTTGACCATCAGCGCCGTCTATTGTCAGGCGGTGATTTTATTCAACATTTTTCCTAGGTCCAGCAAGACCAAACGAACATCTCTCCCATACATGAGTGTCACGGGTCTTGAGGTAATTTTCGGCAAAAACTAAATTTTTAGAAAGTGTCGGCGAATTTTTACTCTGAGACCACATGCCAGAGGGGCGAAAAGGGGGATAAAAACTAAAATCACCAATATATAGGGGAAGGTCCAACTTAAAATCCGAATATTGAGCGTAACGTTCTAGGACGCTCCCATCTGGGGGTAACATTTGAGTTTGCCGAACAAAAATTGCATGGCATCGCTATCTCGCGCCTCGGCAAAAACTCGAGCATATAATGAATTGCTTTGGCTTTGCCATGGCTTCACTTTGGAGATCATCGCAAAGTGATCGGACGGTAAACTTAACTTTTCAGGTCTTTGGAAGTTTTCGGGCAGAAAAGGTAGTTTGCTCCACCACTACCAGATGGCGCCTCGGTAGCCCAATCTCTTATCACTCATAGCCATATCTCTGAACCCAACCCCAGCAGTTCCAAACCGAAGCCTTCTTCATGGATGGGGGATGGAGGGCTACTATACCACATATCCCTCATGACGCTGCGGAGGTGAATTGCGGAGTTTTGTCTGCGCGTACAGATACCACACTTTCTTTTATTATATATATTGATTTAAATCTTGAGTACTCATTTATCGGCCCTTAATTTATTTCTAGAGCTGGTCCAATAAAAGGTGGATCGACACGAATTTATTGGGGTTTGGGTACATATCCGGCTGTAGCCGTTGCCGGTCTCGGCGATGCTTCATCGGATTGGGATGCATTAGAACGGATTAACGGAACTAAAGAGAATGTTCGAATAGCAGCATCAGGTATATTTCCGAGAAAGTATATTTCGCAAAATAGAATTATTTTTCATAAATTTCAATTTAAATAGCTGGTGCCAAAGCACTTCTTGCCCAAAAAATAACCGCTATTGATGTAGAAGATTTTGGTTGTGCCCAAAGTGCGGCCGAAGGTGCAGTCCTGGGCGTGTATAAATATCAAAATCAAAAATTACTTAAAAGTCAATCACCAAAAGCAACCATCCAGTTGTCAGAAAATGCAACCGGTTCGGAGGAATTTCGTCGCGGTTTGGTTATCGCTCAATACCAAAATTGGGCGAGAACGTAAGGGAAATAATTAGAAGTTTTATGAAATATGACTTAATTCTGATCCAACAATTTTTTAGATTAATGGAAACCCCTGCAAATTTAATGACCCCAACCGAATTTGGTCGAAATGTTACCGAGAAACTATCGAAATTAGGTGTGACGGTTGTGTGTCATGATAAGGCATGGGCCGAATCCCAAAAAATGGGCTCCTACTTATCGGTTAGTAAGGGTAGCGATGAACCACCGGTATTCGTTGAAATTACATACAACGGAGCGGATACGTCAAGCCAACCGATTTGTTTGATTGGTAAAGGTGTAACATTCGATAGTGGTGGTATAAGTTTGAAACCGTCCGCAAAAATGGATGAAATGAGGGCGGATATGGGTGGAGCGGCTTGCGTTGTTGGAACAATAGCCGCACTCGCTGATCTTAAGGTGCCCATAAATGTTAAAGGTTTAATTCCGTTAAGTGAAAATTTACCAAGTGGTAAGGCAAATAAACCGGGTGATGTGGTGTACGCTATGAACGGTAAAAGTATTTGTGTCGATAATACGGACGCTGAAGGTCGATTAATTTTATGTGATGCAATTTGTTATGCGGAACAATTTAAGGCCAAATATATATTGGATATTGCGACATTAACTGGTGCTGTTAGGGTGGCGTTAGGTGATTGTGTGGCTGGTGCATTTACTACAGATGAAAATCTATGGAAGCATTTAGAGTTGGCGGGTTCAGAGACGGGTGATCGGGTATGGAGATTGCCTCTATTCAAGCATTACTCAAAACAAACGACAGGTATAATTTCCAAAAATAATTTGCTGACACAATCAAATTATTATTTATCTTCTCTTTATATAGAATTCGACGGTCATGATGTTAATAATTTAGGAAAGGGTAAAGGTGCTGGTTCCTGTGTAGCTGCAGCTTTCTTACGAGAATTTGTCCCGAAAACGACGCCATGGATTCATGTCGATATGGCTGGCGTTATGAATGATTGTTCCGATCAATCGTATACAAGCAAAAAGGGAATGTCTGGCCGTCCAATGCGTACCCTATTTGAATTTATTCGTCGAGAAGCTGGTGTTTAATCTTTTTTTTCCCCCATTGTACTTTAAGGCCAACACTGTTTTTTTTTATTTTATTAATTGTATTTAGCTGTTCCTGTTACCCAATTTTAAACGAATTAAAAATTTCCTAGGAAAGCCAAAGACCTAATTAGACAAGGAAAATTAAAATATAATAGTGATTTGAATTTGATATAATTTTCTTTTAGTACACAAGATATATGCATTTCCTACTATACTTTATTTTATTATATTTCATTTATTTGCATTTTTTCTTTTTTTTTGTTAATATTTTTTTAATTAAGTGGCAAATAGGTACTTTTTCTAAATCAATGGGTGTATTTTTTTTTGGGATTATTTTGTATAGATAATTTAATGAAATGTATTGAATTTATAAAATGTTGCTTTATTTGAAGATAATTTTTAAGTTTCCGGAGGACGTTTCCTTCATAAGTAATATTTACATTTACTAATTTAATTATGTATTCCTCGTATGTATTATGTCTCTTCTCTTCTAGGCGTAGAGCAAGGGAATTACATAATTCCCAAGATAATTAATGTTAAAACTCCATCTCGAACTAATTTTGGATATGTTTTCTTTAAAAAGAGGAAATATAACTCCATAAGTAAAAGGTGAATTAAATCCCAAATTTATTTTGTATAAATTGGTTTTACGTGATATACATACATTTTCTAATGACACAAGAATTGCATAAGGGAGTCCAAAAATGTCTTTAGAGAATTTTAGGCAATGGACTAATGGACATTGATTACTTTCCACAACTCGTTGTAAATCGCAACATAAATTTCTAATTTTAATATTTTGTTCAGAAAAGTTTTTCCAATTTCGCTAAACTCATCTTACTGAATGTTGATTACGTTAAGGAATTTATTTCGAATAAAAATTGAGCTTATGAGCTTTTTTGAGCCGGATTTGAAGGATTTCATTGGGTTTTTCTGTTTATCCATTCTCTTAGTTTCTGGTCTTACTTTTTGGTCCAAAATCAGCCTAATAATGAATTAGATTTCATTCAATATTTAATTGGGAATAATTTTGTGTAATTAAATTTTCCTCATCCCGAAGAAAATATTTGTAAAATTCGGTATTTCTTGAGAACGGACCAAAATTATTGAGTCATTTTATTTGTTCGAGAAATTCTTATAAATTTATTTATAATAATAAAGAGGAGAACCCCTATAATTTATTCATCATTACAACACTTAGAACCTCCCTTAAATGTAATTAATTCGTAATTTAAATAATTAATTTTTTCCGGGAAATTATAACCATTTCTCTCGAAATTAACGTTTTGGGTTGATATTTTTCAAAAATTTCGTCCATATAATTTATTCTTTATTTATTTAGTAATAAGTTGTCATCATTAGATTTTCCGGAAAATTGAAATGAAATCTTACCGAGAATTTGATTTTTTATTAAAATTACTACGGTGATCCTACTGATCCGAATTTTCTCTTAACAGTTTTTCTGATTGCATAGGATGATAGAATACTATAAATAGTTCTACGACTCTCTCCACATGTTTACAAAATGTTCCACGATTTAGTTTTTTTTTTGGACATTAGATATAAAGGTCTGAAAAATTACAAACCATTTCTCGACGTCTTTCCTCGTTATTCGCCATAATTTACGCAAATACAAAACTATCAGTTTCAACTTTTCACCAATTAACTAAGAGATTAAAATAAAAAATTTGACTGAAAGTGATTTTATGTCTGACAAGACTGTTCTATTCCTAGCTAAAGCAGATAGATGGAGAGCGGTAAAAAAATCAATATAATCAGTTTTAATATTTGACTTTATTTAAAAAATGTTTATAAATCAAAAATAAATCGAATAAAATTAATTACATTTTGATAATAAAATACCATTTAAAATATATTCCAAATAAAGAAATTAAGATTCATAATTGATAAGCACATATTTTACTTGTAATTATTATTAATTAACTAAAAGATATATTTGTATAGGGTGAAATTTGAGTGATTATATTTCGTGAAAGTGCGGTGGCATGAATATAGAGAATTTCATCCCTTTTTAAAATATCAAATATTTCCGAAATTCCCTATTTTTAAATCTTTTATCAGTTTTTTTTAAGTACTAAATTTCAGTGATTAAAATGGTTTTCATTTATATAATTTAAATTAAGTAAGTAATTTAATTTTAAGGAATTTCAGGTTCATAATTTAGGAGAACAAATTCTTTGGATTCACCCTAAATTAAGAGTTGTAAAATAAGGGTTTGTATGATAGAAGAAATCAAACTTAAGAGAATTGAAAATAATTTTAAAATAATTTATATAAAAATATTTAGTAAACAATAGTTTAGATATTTTAGTTATTTCCTTGTTTTTAGATGTTAAATCAAGAAATGGAGAATTGTTATATTTATGTACAGGCGGCGAAGAGGAAATGTCCCAGTTCTATTTGGAATATTTGAATGTTGTAGTCTAAAAATTCGTTGAAATTTATTCGTATCAATTTGAATTCGTGAAACGTAAATTTTTCAGTTTACTGTGGAAATACAAAATTTGGAGTAAATTATTTGCTATAACATTTCAACTTCACCGCATTTATCCGAGGTCTTGGGGCGGTTCGCTTCATAGAGCCTAATTACGTTATCGATTGAAAAAAATCCGTTTTCTTTTTACGAATTTATAGAAAGAAAATAAATAATCTTCTTAAACTTGGAGTTTTTAAAACAAAAAACTACAATATTACACAGGCCCCCAAAATTTAGAACAATTTTAAAAAATTGTCCAAAAAAATGGGTGGGATTTTTTCATTTTAAAATAATAAATCTATTTGACTTAAATGGATAATATTTTTTTAAGGGGTTTTTTTTTGGTATTTTTTCTTTTTTTTTTTTGTAATTTTTTCGATTTTTGTAATTTTTTTTTTGTCTTGGTAATTTGTTTGTTTTTTTATCGACTCCTAAGCCCAATCGTTGTTTGTTTAGGATAACGGAGCACCATGAAACTCGGGAGCGCTGCCTCTTCCTCGGCCACGGCCACGACCACGACCTCTGCCACGCCCCCTGCCCCGCCCTCGTCACCTTCGACCATCGCCCATGCCCACAAGATCTATATTGCTGGTCGTTTTCTCCAGATACGCTAATGGTCCCTGAAGATTCTGATTGAAACCGCCCCGTGATGCCATTGGACCGGGTTGTTGTTGCATAAACATTTGCGGATTCGGTCCGACCTGTAAAATTAAAATTTTATTCGAAAATAAATTTATTTGACATTGGAGTGTGGTCCCCGATTTATGATTAATTAAATATTAAGGATTAATAATAAATAATACTCTAGGATCAATGTTAGTTCCCAACTTTCATATAGATTGGTCCGTCCATCCACTTTATTCCTACTTCGTATCGAATTACATAAATTTAACAGATTTTTGTAATCTCGTTTTTCTATGAACTCCTATTAGCAGAAAATTATCACAAATAAAACCATTGAATAGTTTAGATGCCAATAACAATTACTTATATTATATTAATTAAAAAAAACATATTATACAATTCTTAATTGTCAAATAAATATTTCATTTTAATATAATAACTCGATTTAAATTTAATACGTTGATTATACAAATCTACTACCCAGCTACCAGCAATCCACAATTCCAAATCAAGAGTATTAGAAAAGTGAGGCGCTTCTACAATTTATTGCGGATTAAAATTTTCAAATTTTAATTACTTTTTCAATGAATAAACATTTGTTCGCTTTGCCAATTTTCCAAACTGAAATAAGAACGAAAAACAAAAACGAAAAGAAAACCAACAGAATTTTAAAAAATAATTTTGAAAAATATAAAATTTACAAAATAAAAAATTATAATAAAATAAGCAATAACCGGCAATGATTAAATTGTGTGCCAATTAAATATTTACAAAAATATAAGAAACAAGAAGACGAAATTTATGCAAAATTGTATATTATAGGAGAGTTACGATTTGCTAGGCTAGTAAACATTACATTACAGCTTGCAGTTGTTTGCATACCACATGCACATCCCCATGCCCCAAACTTAAATTATTTTTAGATTTTAATGATTTTTCAAAAATATAATAAAGAGAACTACAACAGAAGGTATCCCTCCTCCACCCGCATACAACTTTTTGTTTTTTTTTTTTTTTGAAAAATGTATCTCAAAAAATTGGAAATGCAGGGAAAGTTGGTAAAATATTGTAAAAAATATTGTCGCGAGACATATCGTTAAGAAGTAAAAGTTCGGGAAAGGAAAGGGTATAGCAAAGAGTGTAATTAAGAAACGTCATACAAGGGAAAGGGGGGGGGGGGTATAAGTCGGAAGAATAAAATAAAAGTGATAGAAAGTCTATATATATTCAGCCAAAGAGCGAAGGAAAAAAATCGAGAAACACTCTTTCCGACCAATTCCCGACTTTTCCGGGCTTTACCAATTTTTTATAAACGTTTCCCGGCTTTTCCCGACATTTTCTGCCTTTTCCTGATTATTCATTGTTTTTTCGAACTTTCTCAGACCTAAAGTAGACCATCATCCGTCCCTCGGTTCTATACAGAACCCGTCCAGTTTTTAATTGAGATTAATCTTATAATATATAAACTCTTGTGACTTTTATCAAATTATTGTTGAATTCATATGTGCAAAATATTTTCAATTTATGATTGTTCGCGTGATGTAAGACCAAAAGTAACACTCAGGTACCTTGGATCTAAGTATACCTGTTATCCAAGTATCCAAGTTACAAGTGCATTTGTAACACCCAAACCCAGCTCCCATGGATTGAGATTGCAATTTTGTTTTCTTTTTTTTTAATATTAATTTATATAAATTTATGATGAAATAAATGAAAACTTAATATATGTCTACATAATGGTGGTCCACCAGCGTTGATCGCTGCGTAGAATCCCTTTCATGAAGTCACTTACATCCGCGCTTCGGTTTTGCTTTACAAGAGACTTCGGGATTCGGGGGTTCGGAGACTTTACAACCCCCAGCTCTGTTGATGGGGTTTTAATGTCCTTTTTGCCCAAAAGCGTAACTTAACGATGGTCGTTAAGCACCCAGGTTCGAATTTTTCACACTCGCTTTGGTAGGTTTTCTTAATCGGTATTGTTCCAAAAAAGACCTTGATCGTTCAATCGTTCTATTCGTTCTGGTTAAATTTCTTTTTTCCGCTTGCCACGTATCCGATTTTATTTTCTCCTATTTCTGATATCTGCTGTCGTTTTATTCGTTTTCGTTTCCGCGCCGTTGTTCTAAACGGTGACTTTACGTTCGAATGTATAGGAGGTGTATCGCTGGTAAACCGCCAATCCAACTCATTAAATTAATTTTGTTTGGGCCGTAGCCTCACAATTTCAAAACTTAACACTAATTTACAAAAATTTTTCAAACCTTTTACGACTCCTCTATTTCCTGCAGAAATGGCCCCAGGCAGAACAAGTTAGAGAAGGCTTAAATTGTATTCTTAATTAGGTATGTATGGTCAAAGCCTTGAGGTTCACCTGATGCCTGAGGGGCATCATGGAAGAAGTCGTATAAAAGAGATTTGATTTCGTTCTCGTCCGAAATCTCTATTTTATCTGAAACAGAATTAAAATTATAAGGAGTGGTATTTGGAAAATCGATTGGTTCGGAATCCAATTCGATTATTGCGGGATCTACAATTTCCACGTTAACGATGCTTTCTGCATCTGATTCAATCTCTTTCTCGACAGTTTCTAAAGCCTTTCTGGATAGACTAGGGATAACGATCATGATTTTTGTTCACTGTCGTTATTTGCGTCAGGTATTCTACTTAACGCGTCAGCGTTTACGTTTTTGACGCCGGCTTTATAAACAACATCGTAGTCATATTCTCCTAGGGAAATTCTACATCGAGTCAATCGGGATTTGGATTAGAAGCTTTTAGATTAATTAGCCATCTTAATGGCTAGTGGTCGGTGACGAAAGTGAATTTTCGTCTGTAAATGTAAGGACGGAATTGAGATACAGCGTAAACAATCTCAAGTAGTTCCTTTTCGGTCGTTGTGTAACTTGTTTCACAATGTTTTTATTTTCTACTCGCATAACAAATAGGGTGATCTTCTCCGATCTTTCGCTATGATAAAATAGCGCCGAGAGCATGGCGAGCTCTCGGCGTGGCGACTGTTATGACGACAAATGGCCGATCAAAATCAGGATAAGCCAATACAGGTCTTAGAGTGACCTGAGGTAAGTCAAGTTGTCTTTTAGAGTGACAAAAGCTTCGTCACAGAAGGCGTCCCATACGAATGGTACATTTTGTTTTAAGGGGTTGGTCATCGGGACAGAAATACCGGCAAATTTGTCGATAATAAAGATTTCATCAACGATAATAACCACAAAAACCAATGAATACTTTAATTTGTTTCGGATTTTTGGGTACAGGGTAATTCTGTACACACTCGATTTTCGATGGGTTTGGAAAAATACCATTTTGATTTATTACATGACCTAAGTAAACAATTTCCTTATGTAGGAAGTTGCACTTTCAGTCTGTAATTTTAAATTATTTGAATCGTAGTCGATCGAATACGGATGATAAATTTTCGGCATGATTTGCCAAATTAGGTGCATAAATCACAATATCCTCTAAGTAAACAAAAGAAAGGAATACAGAGAGAGTACTGTGTTCATTAGCCGTTGAAAGGTGCTAGGTGCTCCTTTTAGGCCGAAGGGCATTCGAGTGAACTCGAAATGCTGGAAATTGAAAGAAATGCTGTTTTAACAGCAACAGCCGGGTCCATACGAATTTGGTGAAATCCGTTGGGCAAATCAAGCGTCGTGAAATATTAGGATTTACCAAGTTGATCCAAAATATTCGAAATATTTGAAGTTATTTGTTCTTATGTTGTATTATGTTGCATGAGCGTGTTAAATTAAAGTAGTTTGTGAATTGCTTGTTGGATGATTTAAAATGATTTTTTCCCGTTGACTCGATCCTGTTGTGTAATAAATATTAAAGGTTTGTGTGGGTTACGCTTCCTCATTTGCATTCCATGCCGGTTGGCATCTAGTAAATATTGAATAATTATTTTATCATTGTAGGAATCAAATGGTGCAATTTGCAACCAGCAACGAACCCGAATCGAACGGTTGACGGCAGAGGGCAAGGATGATCATGGTTTAAAAAAGGAAGCGGAAGTTTATCAAGAATCGTTGATGATGGTGCCCGATTGTCAGAGAAGGTATGGTTTCTAATCCGATCCGACGATCCAATCGAATCTGGTCCATTTTTTTTAGGTTAACGAAATTAATTGAAAACTTAACCCAATATTTAAAGAGCGAAGAGGAACTACGGTCGTCGAAAGAGTATGAAAGTGTTTATATAAATTCTTGAGGAAGCGAAAATTCAATTATCTTAAATTTCAAATGGCTTATAATTAATTTCCGGGTAACATTCCACAATTCAATATTAACATATTCAAGCAATTTTAAATGATTTCCATTCGGAATGGTACCGAAAATCGAGGCATTCCAGTTGTAAACCCCCAACCATCCACCAATTTCAATCGGACAACATATATTACAGAATGAATGGAAGGATTTAAATAAACGATTAAAAACCGTGGGAAAGAATTCCATCCTAACCAATGAAACAATTATAAACCGGACGTCTTCCGATCGTATTCAATTAGCTGGCGCTAAGCAACTTTTAGCGGAAATTTATGGGGAAAAAACCCAAACGAAAGACTATCTCCGATTGGTCGATTCTTTAATTGGATTGAGGGCGATACGGTCCGGTAAAAAAATTGGGGTTGATCATCAAAATTAAATTCCTTTTCAGAAAAATTTACGATTCGTATAAGGTCACCGTTGACGATCCACACGGTTCAGAAATTGGTCTGGGATACGCTATTCCGATTCGGAAAAATAACAATGAGTGAAGAATTGGATTTAAAAATGGATAACCAACCCAACTCCGGTTATTTAATGATTTTTTATTAAAGAATTTCTTTTTGTAACGATTGTTCATCTCTAGTTTTTAAGAGTTAGGTTTATGCAGAAAATTCAAAGAAATTATTGTTTGAAAAACAATATGTTTGACAGCTCTACTACAAAAAAGTGCAAATGGATGTCTTTTTATCAAACTTCCTTGTATACAATAAATGGTTGTCACGTCCGAAACAAAATAGATAAAGGTAATTTACAACAAATTACGTCTAGAGAATTTCATGACGAAGAAAAAGAGCCCTCACGGACCTTCGTACGACTTAAATTAAGGACGCTACGATGTGCCAAACATTCCATTGGGCAGATGCAGATAACTTCAGTTATCTTTAAGTTGTTATTTTTCCTCCGAATTAAATTCTACTAATTTGCTTCGTAATTTATTTGATTTCGGAATATCTATGAATCAATTTAAATTAACTGAACGGAAGTGAAGAACTCGTATAATATTTATATAAAATTTATCGATGTTTAGTATAATTGGATTATCGTAGTTTCTCATGTTAAGAAACTGCCGTATTTGTCGGTAACCTTAGCCAAGGTGATTGACTGAGTATGCTTACGAAATTTATACTTTCGAATTTCGTTTAAAGTACCCTAACTAGTGTCTCACGCCACAAATAATCTGATAAACTAAACTTCTGCTATTATATTTCAATTATTTCCAGTACAAGACTAATTAGAAAATTTTAAACTTCGATCGTAAGGATTTGGAGCGAAACAAATGCTGATTACACTTGTTTCCCTCAGACGTAACAGAACATTTAAAGGTAGTAATCTTCAATCATGCTAGGCACGGCTGAATCCGACCTAAAGAATCTAAATTCCAAAATTTAAAACATAAAACATTCCATAACATTGCACATTGCAAAATGCAACTATTTTAACACTATCTCCAGCTAATATCAAGCGTTTTAATTTTGATTCCAATAAATCTACTTACGTGCATCTGTTGTTGTTGGTGCTGTTGCTGTTGTTGATGCTGCTGCATATGTTGCATTTGTAGCATTTGCTGTTGTTGAAGTTGTTGAGCTTGCAGTTGTGCCTACAAAATCAACGATATCCGATTGGCATTAGTTACTGTTATTAAATATACGAACCTGCATTGTATTTGGCATAGAGACCATGCCTATTTGACCAACGGGCGGTGTTTTTGAAATTGGTGGCAAACCAGGATTTCCCGCCATCATAACATTTCGCATATCGGTCGATGCGGACGGTATGGATGATTGACCGCTACCACCCGGAATTGGCGCCTACGATTCGAACAGTAAATAATAAAATATAGAGAAACTAAAACATCTCGGAAATGTATACTTGTTTTTCGGCTAGCAATGCTGTCCATTGCTCTATTTTCTCATAATGCTTTCGGATTAAATCCTCTTTACGGGTTATTTCGAAACGTAAATCCATGTTATCCTCCTTCAGTATCAGTTCCGGTTTGAGGGCGCATAACAAAAATCGTTTCTGGATGAAAAATGATTCCATTTGTCGTGCCAAATCTATAAATTTTAATGATATCTGATCGACCTCCAAACTAATTTCATCCTTATCGATACCGGTGGCCGATTCTTGTTTGGTCAAAGCATGAATACATGCCTAAAGGACATCGGACCGGAAAATTAACGAAAATAAATCTAAAAAAATATACGTCATGTTTACCTGAAACGATTCTTCGAATTCATCGACCAAATTTCCATTCCCATTTGACGATGAAGCCATCTTAGTGTTAAGTGATATTTTTATGATCGATACATTGTTTTTAAAATAAGAATAAACTAAGGATTTTTAATGAAAAATTATAAATTTCTGCAAAACTCTGAACTTGCGTGACACCGCCATTTTTCGTTTAAAAAAAACACAAACAAACCGCCATTTTTTTCCTCCTTTAGCAAAACCAACAGTAGGGGGGGGGGAAGGAGGGAATTTTCAGTCAAAAGTGTTCTACTTTGACGGAAGGTGGCGCTGTGGAAGTGTGGGGGCTGTCAAAAACAAACCGCGGTTAAAACGGAAAATTTGGCGTACAAAAAAAACCGCGGTTTAAAAAAGCGTACTAAAATAGACATTAATCGAATGCAAAACAGGAAAAAAATTTGGAATTTTTTTATTTTTACATTTTTTTCGAGTTTGTTCGAAATTTTACGAGGAAATTCCCCCAAAAAAAGGAAAAAAAGCGACATAACACCAACTTATCGACTAGGAATTTTTACTTGACAGCTCAATAGGAGAATTGATGAATTTCAATTCAATGGAGATGGCGCCCAATTGATGAGCTTTTGGTGCGTTTATCGACTTTTACATTCAGTGCTACATATATTGCTACATAAATTATTATATAATTCTATATTCGGGATTATTGATATGAACGAGATTAAAAATCTGCGCATACCTAAAATAATATGAAATAAAATTTCCGAACTGAGTTGGTAGTTGAATTGAAGTTGACTTCAACTTTTTTTACAACTTTTCCTACAGTGGCGTGCAGTCTAATGCGTAGATGGTGGAGAGCACCCCTAAAATATCAACAAAATGGTAACCAATTTTTATTGCTGAAAATTGCTAACTCCAAATATTTTATTTAATAACTTTGAATCATTTTACTATTTTTTTTATCAATTTTAGATTGAATTATGAGAGGGAAGGAGAGGTGCTACAAAAAAAGTATTGTCCACCTATTTGGGAATTCTTCCGATAGGTGAAAAATGTGGGGTACTTGAAGTCATGTTTTCTAAGATCTGTACTCTCCATAGACGTGGAGGTATTGTATCAGATAAGAGCTTATACGCTTTGAAATTTATTTTCCATCCTTTCGTTAAAAAGCTCTGTGGAAAATTCAAATCTCTACGAAAACTTTAATGAATTGAATTGAATTGAATTGAATGCAAATTATCCATTGTCCTCGTTTGCCTTTCTTGAAAAACTCATCTATCGGCCTGAAATTTTGCATAAATATATGCTTTCAGTGAGCTTTCAAGATTTTTGAAGCATTTTTTTTTCGTAAAATTAGGAATTTCGTTAAAGTACAATTATCTGGATAGAAAATTGGTTTTAAAGCGTAAGAAATTAAGTTTGTAGTTTCATTAAGCTCACAATGGATTGAGAAGGCTTTTAGCGAAAATTTCGTTATTCACCTAAATTTAACGAATCGAATAAAAATTAGATTCTAAATTTTATAAAATGAAATATGCATTTGAAGCTTTCAATGAGCTTTCGAGATTTTAAAACTTTATTTTGGAACAGAGGCCCCAATTGGGGGCCTCCCCAAGACTTTGAATATATATTGAAAATAAAGCTTTTTTTTAACCAAAATTTAATAAATATATGAAATATTTGTGTCTATTATTCGCCCCCATTTTATTTATTTGATTCCAAATTAATTATAAAATATTGATATGATAAATTACAAAATGACATTTTAATTTTAAGCTTTCAATGAGCTTTCGAGATTATCGAATCTTTTTTGGGGTAAATTTTTAAATTTCGTTACGGGATCGTTGTTTCGATAGAAAATAGATTTCAAAACGTAAAAAAGGTTCCGTAAATAAAGCTTTCTGAGAGCTTTCAAGTTTTTACATTGAATAGACAAGTTATTCACGAATAATGAGACATTTTGAAAAATTGAACTTTAAATTGTGTATTTTTGAAATTCTTGATATGTACGAAACTACATAATTTAACATAATTTAACTTCAGTTCACTTCAATTTTTTAGCTGTTACTGGAGCCTCGCAGCTGAACATAGTAATTGAAATTTGGATTAAGAGGACAGCTAAAGCTCATTGTGTTAACAACTTCGGTATCAACTGCATAAATTCCATGATAAATGGAGGAATCAATAAGACGGGTGTCTTATTGAGCTTTCTGTAGGTAGGTGACCTCTGTATTATTGTAGAGTCTGTACTGCTATAGTAATATTTTGGGTATTACTGCGATTCTAAAATAAGTTCTAATAAATATGACAGCGTCGAATAACGTTAACAAAATTCTCGGAGCATATGTTGGTACAATTATACAGGAGCTTTGGTGAACGAGAAATAGACTATTGCGATAAAATAATTTTTAATCATTTTAAGTTTCTCTTACGGAGATACTTTATTTATTTATAAGTTAGGCGATTAGTCTTTCCTCGAACTATTTTCCATTTATAAATTAAATTTAGCGCCAATCAGAGGGTGAAATTGTAACCGCAAGTTACACATCCAAGTACTTGCCCTCCCATACAGTATTTGCCATTCAAGTACACATACTTGTATAAGCTTTTGCCATCTCCAAACAAAAAAATCGCGAAACATATACTGACAAAGCCGAAAGGTAGGAGTTATGTTTACAATTTCTTCGGTTTGTTTCTACTACAATACATTCTACCGGCTTTTCTGAACCTTGAATATGTTCTGAATTTCTAATTTTTCAACTTTCGCTAACGTTTTCTCGACTTTGTTTTTTTTTACTAAATTTATTGGATTTCTCCGTATTTTTAGAAAATTTCAGGAAATTGTCTGCGTTTTCTTAAGTTTTCTACCTTTTTTTTACTTTTCGACAACTTCCACATTCCGAATCTTTCAGGCATTTTCTGATTTCTACAGCGATTTCCTTCTATTTGATTTCGAAGTTGGTCCAACTTTCCTCAACTTTTCCGGAACTTGACTTGGAACATTTTTCTGGCATTTTTAAACGTTTCTTGTCTTTTTTCTACTTTTTACCCCATTTTCTTGTCTGCATTTATACTGAACTGTTCTTCGGCTTTTAGAGCCTATTGCCGACATTTCCTGGTTACGGCGAATTCTTTCTGATTTTTCCAGATTTTTCCGAATTTTACCCGCATTCATATCTGAATTCCCTTGCTCTCTTGGCCATTCCGTTTTCTAACCGGTTTCGACTTTTCCTGTTTACTTTCCCGATATTTGACCCGCTTTTCTCTTATTTTTCAGACGTTTTTCTAGCTTCTCTTGAATTTTGCGATCCTTCCCGAAATTTAACCGTTCTTCTGAAGACAGAAATTATTATACAAGAAGCAGTAGCTTGGTTCGTTCATTGCATGGCAGGTTATATTCATTGAATATTGGTATTCTATCATTACTGTACTATGGAGTAGTCTACTGTAGTGGCGTGCAGTCTAAAGCGCAGAAGGTGTAGAGCACACCTCGATGTCCTCGATTACATTTTCTGACTTCCAGACTTTTTGCCGAATTTTTGTAGACTTTGCTGTACTTTTATATCGACACACATTTCCTGTATAATTTGCTTTACCTAATAACAGACAGTCAACAGACATAAAACAGTCAAGGCCTAACTAGTCTCTACTTCTCTACTTTCCCTCAAGTTTCTCTAAATTATCGGAATTTTCTTAAAATTTGCCTTTGCCCCAATTTTGATTGGATTTTCTCCGACATTATCCTGAAATTTGTCCTGATATTTCTCGCATGTTACCGAAATTTATTCGAATTTTGCCCTACTTTTAATATGTTGGCTTCTTCTTATTTGTTACACGTTTTCTGGACTTTAAGGTTTTAAGGACTGACTTTAAATCCTATATTACGTAAAGGAGGTTGAAAAAGGGCGGGAAACTATCAAATATATTTGACTGAAGTCTGAAGACTATAGAAGCACTTGACACTAGTCACGGAAATCCTACTGTGCGATTTTGATAAGTCGAGCCGAACTTCATACAAATACAGTGGCGCCAAGAAATTCTTGGGGGGAGGGGGTCAAAGCGATTCTTGGGTGGG
>JANTOP010006240.1:0-16714 GCA_027564815.1 Symmerus nobilis
AATGTGTATAACAATGGAAATGGATCCAAATCGCTTATAAAATTATGGATCCGAATTATTTTACTCAGAAATAAAAACTAAATACTCTTCTTTTTGTTTCTATTCTCATTGGTTATACCTATGATTCAATGGACTCGATATATACTCGATGATTCGTAAATTTTGAAAGTCTGGTTCCATCCATAAGATGGGTTTAGCACAGAATAACGTGTGTAGAATCTGTGGACAGGAAGAGGAGACGGCCGAACACATCCTTTGTGATTGTGTAGGGTTGCACTCAAGACGATTGCGATACTGAGCCGACGGATATCGTGAACTTATCACTTGGACAAATTCTGCGCTTCGTGGCCAGCACAAAGCTGAATAGACCTAATTAATACATATCGGGATGTCACAATTTGTGGCCGCAGTGGTTACTGGGCAATTATTGCCACACCCGCTAGATTCTCTATCTATCTATCCATAATGACTAAACTTAAGATATTAGTCTTCCGTAGCTATATATTCCGTAGTTTTAAAATTTTTTTTTAATATCCCAAATTCCACAGAATTTTGCGATATTGATTAATCCAATGAAAGGTGGATGCCAAATAAATAAAGTAAAGTTTTTATTAAAAGCTCTAAGTTAACATTAGTAGTTTTAATAGAGCTTTTTCGAGAAAATGTGTAATTTCTTTGCAGTTAAATGATTTGCCATCAAATTCCCAAAACGTATAAAATTACATTCGAAACTTCAAGCCTTCTTTGAGCTATACAAATTTTCAAAAGTTCTTTGGGAAAACTACAAATTCGATTCAAATGTCATTAATCGGATAAAAAGTAGATTCCAAAGAAACAAAATAAAATTTGTATTACTCTTATAGCGAACTTTCTCGACTATAATAAAGGTTTTTTGATAAAATATGAAATATCGTTACAGTAAAATTATTTGGCAGAAAAATAGATTATAAAACGTATAAAATATATTCCAAACTTAAAGCTTTCTTTGAGCTTTTCCGATTTTGAAAACATTTGTGATAAAAATTCCTGTTTGTATTCAAATTTAATCAACCGGATAGAATGTAGATTCCAAATAAAGAGAAAAAGTGTTTATTAAAAGCTGAAGGAAGTAAACTTCAGTGACTTTAATTGAGCTTTTTGGAGAAAATTAAAAATTTCGTTGCAGTAGAATGATTCGCCAGAAATATAGGTTTAAAAACATACAAAATCAAATCCGACCATGAGCTTTCAAATTTTTTAAACCTTCTGAAGAAAAATTTCAAATTCGATTTAAATTTCATTATTGCTATGAAATGTAAATGTCAAATATATAATTTTATGTTTTAAATAAAAGCTTTCGGTAAGCTTCGAGCAACAGAACATTGTTGCAAAAGACATCATTGCAACAGAAATTTCTATACAAAAATATATATTTCAAAGTACCACAATTATTTAAATGGAAAATAGGTTTGGATGCGAACAAAACTGCATCTGAAACTTAAAGCTTTCTTTGACCTTCAAAAGATTTTCAAAAGCTTTTACAGGAAAATTTCATTAATCTGCTGAAAATTAGATTCAACATAAATAAAATAAAGTTTTTATTAAAAGCTCTCAGTGAACTTTGGGAACTTTCATTAAAGCTTTTCGGTGAAAATGCCAAATTTCGTTGCAGTAAAATATTTGGCAGAAAAATAGGCTTCAAAACGTATAAAATTACATCCGAAGTGAAAGTATGTATATGTTGTATAATACAATAGGTCAGGAATTCGGGAAGAGGTCAGTAAAATTTGGAAAGTGTGGGCATATTCTAGAAAGTAGAGGCAAGATCTTTAGAAAATAGAGGCAAAAAGCTTTTGGACAATTTTACAAAGGAACGTTTTCGACAAAAAATTGAGAAAAATTGTATCAGAAAAACGATTGAAAAATCAGTAAAAATCAAGTAGGGAAATGACGGAAAAGTCAAACAATCGGGAAACTCGTCGTAAAACTTGAAGTTTGGCATGTGGAAAGTTAAAAAAAAGGCTAATGGAACGGGTAAAAGTCTTGTAAAGATGAGAAAAAAATCAGAAGAGGCGATAATATCGATAGTTCAGAAAGAATCTTATAAATTTACTTCTCAAACTTTTTTCCTATTTTTTTCGATCTTTTTCGAGCTTTTGTTGGCTTTTTCCGCCTGTATCTAGCTCTTTCTGAAATTTTTTTTGCAATTAACCGACTTTTCGAATTATTTATTACTTTTCCGACTTTTAGCTAATTGTTTCTGATTTTCCCGAATATTCCCTGAATTTCTCCAATTATTTTCAAATTTGTTGGTCTTTTTAATTCCTTTCTAACTTTGCTTGACAATTTCAAGGTTTTCACAATTTGTCTACTTTTTCGAAGACGTGTCCCTCTACATTTTCAGCTTCTTTCTGTTTCCCAATTCCCAATTAATATTTTCCACTGTCTTCGTCTAGCTAGAGGTTTGTCAGAGGTTAGTGCGTTTGGTAAGACGGGATATGGAAAATTGTGCTTCCTACAGTCTGTCTGCAGGGTATATTCATTTAGTTATTCGTAGCATATATGAAGCATATATTTTTACCACAATTCAACTTTTTATACTAAAGTTCCTCAAGGAAGGAGGAAGCCCAAGACGTGATTCCAATGCGTAAGTTGGAACTGAGCTTATTGCAACTAATATTCGCAGAGAGCTAAAATTGATAATGTGCGCCAACTCAACTCCCGCTTTTAATGTCGCTCGATCTTTAAGATAATCTTAATTTATATTTTATTTTATATTCTTAGAGGGTGGAATCGATGCCAGATCACCGGACGGCACTGCAGCTTCTTTCAGCAAAGCAAATCGTAATGCCTTACATTTAGCCAATTCATCGCTATTATTTGAACTGACATCCAACGAAATTCTGAATACATTAAATAGGTATAGCGAAATTAATGTCGCCAGATCTTTAATAAATTATTAATTTCCATTTTTAATATTGAACTTTCCTCAGATTACATCGCCGTAAGCGTCAAACGTTCGACAATAATCTCGGTTTCTTTAAAGAAGATTTTACAAACAGTCTACAAAGTATTGATGTCAATTCACTATTAACCGGATCAATATCTCCGGTTACACTTGAACCACAATGCGAAGACTTTTCAGCTCCTTGTAATCCGAGCCATCAATTCCGTTCGTTAACTGGTCATTGTAACAATATACGAAACCCAGAGCTGGGAAAATCACTAACAACTTTTGCCCGTCTATTACCTCCCGTTTATGAGGACGGTGTATCTAGACCGAGAGAGACATCAGTAACTGGTAATCCGTTACCAAATCCTCGAGCAATTTCTGCTTTAATTCATCCTGATATCTCCAACCTTCACACCCGTTACTCGTTGATGGTAATGCAGTATGCACAATTTGTGGATCACGATTTAACTATGACACCGATCCATAAAGGTTTCCATGAATCGATCCCGAAATGTCGATCATGTGATTCACCCCGTACCGTTCATCCCGAATGTAATCCGATACCGGTACCATCCGGAGATCATTTCTATCCCGAAGCAAATGTAACGAGTGGCGAACGTTTATGTTTCCCATTTATGCGGTCGTTACCGGGACAACAGACATTAGGACCTCGAGAGCAAATAAATCAGAATACCGCTTTCTTGGATGCATCACAAATTTACGGTGAAAATAATTGTATCTGTAATAAGTTGAGAGGTTTTTCGGGTCGAATGAATTCAACACAACATCCGGTGAGGGGAAAGGAACTGCTACCTCGCAGTCCATCTCATCCCGAATGCAAATCACCAAGTGGATATTGTTTCATTGCTGGTGATGGACGTGCTTCGGAACAGCCGGGGTTAACAGCTATCCATACAGTATTTATGCGAGAACATAATCGAATCGTTGAAGGGTTACGCGGTGTAAATCCGCATTGGTCGGGTGAGCAAATATTCGATCATGCACGTCGAATTGTTATAGCAGAAACGCAACACATCACGTACAATGAATTTCTACCACGAATCCTTAGTTGGAACGCTGTTAATTTGTATGGATTGAAATTGTTGCCGCAAGGCTACTATAAAGAGTACAATCCTTCATGTAACCCGGCTATTGTAACTGAATTTGCAGCAGCTGCTTATCGAATCGGCCATTCATTACTACGACCACATATTCCTCGGTTAGGTTTGAATCATGAACCCATCGAACCTCCACTATTGTTGCGTGATGGATTCTTTAAAATGGATGCTTTGATGGCTCCAAGTATGATGGACGAAATATCTCGAGGACTCGTTGCCACACCAATGGAAACATTAGATCAATTTATTACCGGCGAAGTGACCAATCACTTGTTTGAAGATCGTCGAATACCATTCTCTGGTATTGATTTGGTTGCGTTGAACGTGCAGCGAGCTCGTGATCATGGTATCCCATCATACAACAATTACCGAGCGTTGTGTAATTTGAAACGGGCCCGCAACTGGGAAAATTTGAGCCGAGAAATCCCTCCAGAAGTTATAACCCGTTTTAAACGGATCTACGCCAGTGTCGATGACATCGATTTATTCCCAGGTGGTATGTCGGAACGGCCATTGCAAGGTGGTTTAGTTGGACCCACGTTCGCATGTATTATTGGCATCCAATTCAGACAGTTACGGAAATGCGATCGGTTCTGGTACGAAACGGGTGATGATTCGCTGAAATTCACTGAAGCCCAATTGAATGAGATTCGTAAAGCGACTTTAGCGAAGGTTACATGCGAGAACTTAGATGTTCCTGGGGAAATGCAACGAGCTGCGTTCGATTTACCTAGCAATTTCTTGTAAGTTCTTGAATGGATTTCAATTTTTTTTTTCAGGGATTATTTTAATGTTTTTTTTTTATCAATAGAAATCCACGAGTTCCATGCCACACAATGCCTCAAATCGATTTGAGCGCTTGGCGGGAAAATATAGTACAGGGCTGTCAAATTGGTGGACGACAAATCGGGGTTGGTGAGTCAGCCTTCCCAACACCATGTACTAGCTGTATTTGTACGAATGAAGGGGTAAGTAGACTGGGAATTTTGAATAATTAATCCCTAGTTTTACATATCTATGCTTCACCTTTTAGGCTCAATGTGCTTCATTACGAATTACCGATTGCGTTCAATTATCAAGGGAATGGTCACGCGAGGCAATTTTAGCTGATGACGTTTGCAGTGCCCAGTGTGGTTTAGTATTACAAAATGGTGGTTTGACTGGTCCCCCTCAACAACGGATCACGCGTTCGAGGAATTTCAAAACATTCACATTTACTGACTTTTCGTTGCCTGATTTGACACAATTTATAGGATAGATATTTAATTTTGTTTTATTTTATTTATATAGAAAGATATTTTTTTTAGTTTTTATTTTAAGCCACATTTTGTAGGGCGCAGAAACGTTTGCATAAATATCAAGACTAGCGTTAGTTAGTAAATATTTTCCGCCATATTTTAATTTCTCATTTTTTAATCATTATTTCTTAACTGACGTTTTTTTTATAAAAGTGAAGTAGAGTTAGTTGCCTATAATGCTTTTTTACCATGCATTGTTGGATAAAAGGGGGGTTAAAATTAGACATATTTTTTGTTTTAGATTTTTAAAAATGATGAACGAAGAAAACGTGTATGCTAATTTGTAAATATTATATTTTAAGGTACCTCGTAATCAGTGGTTTTAATTATCTTAGAAATTAGATTAAGAATTATGAAAGTGAATTATGTATAATTTTTTTTTAAAACGAAATAAAAATAAATGTAAATAAAATGAGTAAAAACAAGAATACAATACGCTAATCATGTTCCAATTCAATATTTCTCTGACAAAATGCATTCAAATTTTGTTTCAATTAAATGAAACTGAGTTTTATTTTGAGTTTTGAAGAATTATGACAGATTTTGATATTTAAATATCTATCATTTCAATAATACTAAGAACAGTTACTATTAATAGAAATCTAAATTTTCTTCAAATTTCCAGATTTTAAAATACTTTTACAATTTTCACGCAAATTTCAAATTTGACAATTTCCCCCTTATTTTCCAAATTTTTTAAAATTTGATAAGTATAATAAAGATTCTTTGCAATTAATTCTTTTAATTGTTCAAAAGTTTAACAATTATTCAAAGTTAATTTTTCTTACATAAGTTAGTCAACCTTAATATGAAATAAAATCTTACGTCTTACGTTTTACAACAAAACCAATTTTTATCGCAGCAAATTGCTAACTCAAATTGTTTGATTTAATAGCTTTGAACCAATTTACTAACTTATTTATCAACTTTAGATTGAATTATAAAGGGGGAAGGAGAGGTGCTATGAAAAAAGTCTCGAAATCTAGCCTATGGTTCAGTGAAAAATATGTAGTACTTGAAGTTTTGTAGTTTGAAGATCTATATTCTCCATCAACTTGGAGGTATCGCATCGGATAAAAATTTAAACGCCTTGAAATTTATTGTTCATCCTAATAATTTAAAATCAGTGAAATTAAAGATTTTCTGAACAAGCTTTAAGAAAATTCCAAAAGCTCATCGAAAGATTTTAATTTTAAATGTAATTTTCTATCCTAATAACTTACATTATTGAAATTTAAAATTTTCTGAAAGGGTTTTAAGAAGCTTCCAAAAGCTTATCCAAATGTTTTAATTAAAATATAGTTTTATTCATCATCAAATCTATTTTATCTCCAAATAAATAAATTTGAATTTAATCGGATACTTTCGTTAAAAAGATCTGTGAAATATTAAAAGCTTCCAAAGCTTTAATTGAATTGAATTGAATTGAAGGCAAATTATTATGAAGGCATTCATTATATCCTTGTTTGCCCTTTCTTGAAAATTCATCCATCGATCTGAAATTTTGCGTAAATATATGCTTTCAATGAGCTTTCGAGATTTTTTTTGGTAAAATGGAAATTTCGTGACAAGACCGATATTTGAATAGAAAATAGATTTTAAAACGTAAGAAATTAAGTTCGAAACTTACAGCTTCCTTTGAGTTTACAGTGAGCTGAGAACGCTTTTAGCAAAAATACCAAATTTCGTCTTAAATTGAATGAATCGAATAAAAATTAGATTCCAAATTATCTAAAACCACATTTTAATTTTAAGTTTTCAATGAGCTTTCGAGATTTTTGAAGTTTTGATTTTTGATTATTTTTACCCAAAGCAACTTTACGCGTTTTTACATTTTTTCCGGCCGAGGAAAATATTCGGCGTGCACTCTACTAATAGCACTGAGTAATGTTCTTTTGAATAAAGCAAACGCATAAAGGCTGTAACATTTTGTTAAAGGGTCATACAACCGCCACTGCATTCAACTTAAAGAATTTAAAGAAGCTAGCTCTGGATTCGAATTATGATCACTGACTTAGTACCCTTGGAGTTATCAGAGGATTAGGCAGATATACCTTAGAAAAGATATATATTTTTAAGCATATTTTTAATTAAATGGTATTAAAAATTCCCGTTAGAAAATCTCTTTGAAAAAGTCACCGATAAGCTCATTGAACTTACGAACACAATTCTAAAAATATGAAAACTTTACTGTTTTACAGAAAAGTGAAGCATTTCTTTATTAAACTCTGTAGGTCAATACTTAGCAATAGATTTTCATCATTTGGCTTTACTTTGAAGTATTACAACTTCGACTTAGTTTTCAGTGATAAAAAGTAAAGTTAAATTAAAAAATTAAATTAGTTTACTATTTTTTAATAGGTAAGTCTATTATAACATTAAATTACGCTTAATTAAGCATTAACCTTATATCTCATTAGAGAGTCAAAAACTAAGTCTTTTTTTTTTGTAATTTTGTTTGTAAAACTATTGAAGAAATGAGAATCAAAATACCCATTAAAAAAATTCACCGATAAGTAATGGATGGCTGGTATATATTATCATCGATGGCTTTTATAAACAAAATATCAGTTACCATTTCCTCAAGTGGTAATGTGAGAAGACTAAACGAGACCACACACACCTACATATTTGAGTGATTTTCTTAAGCTCTGCAAATAAGCTCCCCCTCATATTCCCTAAACTTGCGAATAAGCTCTCCAATTTTTCTCCTAATCTCCAGTTTGCACATAGAAAGCTAATTTGCAAGTTTGGGGAATAGGAGAATGGAAGGAGCTCATTTGTAAGCAGAACTTCAGAAAAGCACACTCAAATTTACAGGTGGTGTGTGTGATCTCGTTTAATCTTCTCACATTACCACTTGAGGAAATGGTCACTGATATTCTGTTTATCAAAGTCTCTGATTTTAATATATGCCATCCATGATTCATCCATTACTTATCGGCAGTGGCGTGCAGTCTAATGTGCAGAAGGCGCAGAGCACACTTGAAATATCAACAAAATCGCAATCAATTTTTATTGTTGAAAATTGCTAACTCAAACTAATGACTTTGAATCATTTTACTAATTTTCTTATCAGATTCTCTGATAAGCTTTAGGAAAGTTCCAAAAGCTCATCGAAAGCTTTTAATTAAAATATTATCCAGTCAATCGAAAGCTAATTTTTCTCCCAATAATTATATATAAATGAAATCCGAAATTTTCGTTGAAAAGTTCGATGAAAAATTAAAAACCGGAAGGATATTTTAAGTTTCGGTTTTAAATTTATACGTTTTAAAACCTCTTTTCTATCCCAGTAATATAACATCATTGAAACTTAAAATTGTCTGGAAAGAGCTTTAAGAACCTTCCAAAAGCTAATCCAAAACCTTTAATTAAAATGTAATTTTATTCATTATAAAATCTATTTTATCTCCCAATAAATAAAATCGGAAACTTTCGTTAAAAAGCTCGGTGGAAAATTAAAAGCTACACAAAAGCTTTAATTATTATATAGCAAAAGTTTTGTTGCGAAATGTATCCCAGATTTTTACTCCTGGACTGGTCCTTAATTATAAATTTTAAAAATATCCATGTCTTAGGTGCTCCATACTGAAAATAATACCTACTTTTTTAAAATATTAAGCAATTTGGTCAATATTTAGAGGTCGCTCATCGTACTTGAATTTTGAAAAAAGAGAAATGTAGGTAATAGTAAATTTAGTGTATTACAAAATGTACATTCGTTACTTCTATTTTGCTTCATTGAATTCTGACAGAGTACTGAATTGTATTCATTCACTCAGGATCAGTGAGGAATCCAAAATAAAATGTAAATTGTATATGTCTGTCGTTATTTTATTTAACAATTCCAATCTGCCGCGACTTCAGCGCTTCAGTATTTTTGTTTAAATCCTTAAGTCTTTAAGTACTAAGTTTGAGTTTTCTGATTGTGATTTATTTAATTAACTCTGTGATTGTTTTGATTGCGCATTTGACATCAAAATGGCCCTAGTCACTTTTACTATGTCAAAAAGTTTTTTATATTTTTTGAATCATGAGGATTATTCAATTAAAGGTAATCTATTGACTATTATGAATTTCTGGAGTTAGGCTTTATATTTCTAGGAGCTCAATTCCTACTGTAGTCACTTTTAAGGCCCCAGGGGTTATACATCACGCAGGATGAATTTCATAGGCTATCTATGAAAATATTTATATTTAGGGACCAATTTCCTTATTTCCAATTAAGGATACGGAAAAAATGGCATTAGAGAAGTATGCATTTGCCCGATTTGCGGTTATATTTAACAGTAGTTTACAGAAGAGCATGCTACGACAGCGCCATATAATGACCTTAAGTTGCTTGCAAAAACTGAGGATTTGGACTAAAAGTAATATACTGCTATAGCAAATAAATGGGAATTTTACGACAACACAATATTTCAAAATTTACTTTATGAGTTATGAGTATGAGTACACAATTCGACGTTGTATCAACTCGAAATTAAAAGCCGGCAAGAATTTTTTCCGTATAAATTAATTTCATTACAATTTTCATATGATGAAGGTTAAGTTTGTTTCTGACCTTCAATGATTTCAAAACGTTGCACGCTCAGATACGGAAATTAAACAAACGATTTATGTGTATGCTGCAATTTACTTTATGCAGTGAATCGGCTATGAAAATTAGCGAATGAATGGCTCGGAACTGTATGGAAATTTCATACATGTTGGCAAGACTATGGCTACTGTATTTACCTATGGTATACAATATAGGCTTTATTTAGTCTGAATTGTGCTTAGTTGTCGTATGAACATTTTCGCTAACTCATAACATTTTCAGAATACAATTTGTATTAATCTGATGCAAGAATTAGGGCCAAAATGTTAAGTGGTAATTAAGAAATTGAAGTGTTCGACATACCTTAACGGATTCATATTGTTTTATTAAACGTCCAATTATACATGTCGGTTAAATCCTCTTTATAAAAAGAAGATAAAAAAGAAATTAGTAAAAAAGGAGAAAATAATATCAAAATAATTAAAAAATTTCCATTTTCTCAACAACTGTCTGCGCACTTTGATATTGCAAAAAATGTCCACTAAACGTCTTCATATCCCGTATTACATTCCGATGCTGTCGTGAATTTGTTCGTTTATATCGAACCCCTTTTATCATTTTATCCAACGTATAATGCAACCACAATACGTTTGTGAATGGATTAAATTGATGCCAGCAATTGGTCAATGATTTTTTCATCATTCGATAAATATCGAATTGATAGTCACCGATGGCCGCAAATAATTCATCGTCCTTCGATAAGTCATTGAATAAGCAACAACCATTGTTCATCATTCGGGATAGCGTGAAATCGATGATTGTTGCTTTAACTCCATTCGTTGGAATTTCGATTGTACGTCCATTCAATATGAATGTTTCATAGTCATTATCAGTATGAGTTAATAAAATATTACCCCAATGTAAATCACGATGTTCAAATTCGTATTCACTTTCGGCAATTGCCAAAGTTAAGGCCGTCTAAAAACAAATACGATGGTTAAAAATTTGAAGTAGAAGATTTAAATTCGTCAATTACCTGCTGAAAAGCTGAATACGATTGTTTGGCATCGATAAAATTATACGCTTCCAAATCTGTCCCAGCAAAAGCTAACTCTAAGATTATATACAATTGATTATCAACGAAAATATCTGGATGATCATTTTCACTGTTCTTTCGTTCATCATACTCCTCCCATAATTTAATGAAATGTTCGGGATATTGGCCCCGAACACAACGAGATCGTTTCAATTCAACAAATCCATTCGTTGAATTATTCTTACACGTTCGCAGCGCACTCAATTCCATCGCAATCACAATTTCGGATAAAATTTCATCGAATTTTTTTTGCGGTTCACCATTCACCGAATACGAACCTTCGATCGGTATGATCTTTAAGACTATCTGGCGCGATTCATTCAAGAACACCTCCCCGTAAACACCTTCACCAATTTTACGACAAGATTTTTGAAATTTTGCCGAATAGACTTGATCGAATGGTTCCGGTTCGGTTTGT
Organism: Symmerus nobilis; assembly: GCA_027564815.1. Lineage (NCBI taxonomy): Eukaryota > Metazoa > Arthropoda > Insecta > Diptera > Mycetophilidae > Symmerus > Symmerus nobilis. The sequence continues at coordinate 11,406 of JANTOP010006240.1, forward strand.
TGGCAACGTCTCAGTACAACCGATTTTAAATCGTCCGCGTCCATTGTTTCGGAATCGTCAAGTAGGGAATCTCGATCGGTTATGTTTATGTGTTCGGTGATACGGAATGCTGGTATACTACGGCGATTCCGACACATTTGAGAAAATTTATCGCGGTTGATTGGTAGTTTGGCCGAGTGATTGATTGAATCCGGGCTAGTAAGTATGATGGAGGAGTCGCCTATTGTTTCCGATTCGCTGATGGAAGATAGATGGATTTCTGGGGAATAGAATATCCAGTAATGAGATTAAAAATTCAAAACAAGAGAATGAGGTAAAGAAGATTATTCCTTGCCGTTATAAGAATTGTAGAATTCTCAGGATCGGAAAATGTCGGGCATAGTCGGGAAAAGTCAATAATCAGGAGGAAAAACTCCTCTCAAAATAGAGGATAGGCGGGAAAATATCAGATAAATTACGTGAAAACCAAGGAAAATCGGAAAATGGTAGGGAAATGTCTGAGAACATAAAAAAATAGTTAAAAGTTTAAGTTTCAACAAATAAAAATTGAGAAAAATAATAGAAATGGAACCGATCATTTTAGGAGATGGGGAAAACTTTGGAAGTCTGCAATTGTCGAAAAAAGTCGGAGGTAAAACCTTTCCTTCTCGATGTTGTCTAGTTTTTGCCGACTTTTTCTCAACATTTTACCCTGACTTTCTCCGAAGTATTTTTTCCAAAATCTTCTGATTTTCCCTGACTTTGTTACACTTTTCCTATCTCATATTTTCCTACTAGTCAGACTGACTTTTTCCCTAATTTTACTAATTTTCCCATCTTTTTAGAATATGTCTTAACTTCCATCGATTTTTCCCGACGTTTACAAAGATTATTACTGATTTCTTTTCACAACTTTTCGCAACATTTTACCCGCTTTTCTGAATTATTTCACATTTTTCTAATTCATTCAAACTTTTCCAAACTTTCTTTGAAAAATAACAACTTTTTTCGACTTTTAATGATATTGTGTATTTATGTCCGATATTTACCGATTTTCTCACATATTTTTCCTGAATTTCTCAACTTTATCGAACTTTCATCGGCTTTCTACGGTAATTCCGGAATTTTGCGGATTTTGTTTGATTTTTCCAGACTTTTACAATTTCCCCAACAGTTTTACAGCTTTTTCAAATTTTACAGAAATGTTTTCTTTCGACTTTTCCGGACTCTTATCTTTTCCTAATTTACTACAAATTTACGCAATATTTTTATGATTTTCTCTTTATCTGACTTTTCAAAGCGTTTTTTTTTTTCTAAATTGTCTAGGCTTTTTGTCGACTTTTCCGAGGTTAATCGGACTCAACTTTTTGCCGGCAATTTTCCCTGTTTTCTAGACTGTTTGGATCATTTGCCCACATTTTCTGGTTGGCCAAACTTTTTCTCGGTTTCTTCAGATTTTTTCTTACTAATCCTCGATTTTTTTAAGACAGCAGTCCATCGTTAATCCATCGTTCAATTGAGAAAAGGATAAGTAGGCGCAGGAACATGCTGCCTTAAAACTAGCTGCATACCATCGGAAATAAGTCCCAGGATTTACCACGCGTGCGACAGAGTGATACATTTCTATTTTCTAAAAGTTCGTTATACAGAAGTGTGGAATACAGTGGCGTGCGGTCAACATCTCCATAAGGTGTGCAGAATTATATGACACCTAACAAAATTTTACAGCATTTATCATACGGGTTTGCTTTATTCAGAGCTCATACTGGAATGCATGCCGAATATTTTGGCGGAATAAAATGTAAAGACGCAGAAAATTGCTTTAACAGTTAGGTAAAATTAATACGAAAATGAAATATTTCGGAAAAGTTTAAATTTATCTGAGAAAAGTCAAAAATTCATAAAGGCTCACAACTAGAATTTAGAATATCGGATATCACGTCATTATATCTGGATTCCCGATCACTTTCTTCGGATCCAAAAAAAAATGTACTGATGCAGGAATTTTGTAAATTATTTGAGGAAAAATATAAAAATATCAAAACTAAACTTTTCACATAAAAGCTCTGCAAAAACATAAAAGCTCCCAGAAAGCTTTATTTTCCGAACTATATTTTTTTACGTTTTAAAATCTATTTTCTATCCAAATAACGATCTTTATTTTACAGGTTTCAGATTTTCCTAACAAAACAATTCCAAAATCTTGAAAGCTCATTGAAAGCTAAATATTAAAATGTCATTTCATATAATTTGAAATCGAATTTTTATCTGATTTATTAAATTTAAAAGAAATACGGAATTTTCGCAGAAAGTTTATCCAAACTCTTAAAAGCGAAAGAAAAGCTCTAAGTTTCGAACTTAGTTTTTTATGTATAACAAGTTATTTTCTATCCAGATAACGATCTTTTGACAAAATTTCAACTTTTACCAAAGTGAAAATTTGAAAATCTCGAGAGTTCATTGAAAGCTTAAAACTAAAATGTAATTTTATACAATTTGCAAACTAATTTTTATTTGATTCATTAAATTTCGATAAAATACGAAATTTTCGCTAAAAGCTTTCTCAATCCATTATAAGCTCAAAGAAAGCTCTAAGTTTCGAACTTAATCTTTTTAAACTCTATTTTCTATACAGATATCGGTCCTTTCACGAAATTTCAAAATTTCCGGCCGACAGGTGAATTTGTCAAGAAAAGGCTAACAAGGACAATGAATACCTTAATGATAATTTGCATTCAATTCAATTCCATTCAACTCAAAGCTTTTGTAGAGATTTAAATTTTCCAAAGAAATTGTTAACGAAAGTTTCCGATTTCATTCATCGGGAGATAAAATAGATTAGAAAATAAATAAAATTATATTTTAATTTAAGGCTTTCGATGAGCTTTTGGAGTTTTCTTTAAGCTTTTTAGCTTTTTTTATCACCTCTATTTCCCCTTCATAATTCAATCTAAAGTTGATAAAAAAAATTAGTAAAATGATTCAAAGTTAGTAAATAAAATAATGTGAGTTAGCAATTTGCAGCAATCAAAATTGGTTACAATTTATACACTTACCTGTTCGTAACACGTACACCCTAAGAGATTGGACATGGATAACGGTAAAGATTTTGTTTAAATGACACCCAGATACGAGAAAATGTTGCTGGTATACGCATACTATACAGAGACTTTAAGAATTAGATGAGATGAACGAAAATTAAATCTTACCTTTTGGAAGTTGTATCGTTTTCTTTCTAAATATCGCAATTGATCGTCTCCATTTACCGCCTGGTAAAACAGGTCGATCATTATCAGCTTGCTCCTCATTAGCTATTGAAATGAATGCAGTCGTCTTTCTTATCTTAGTATCCAATGGTCCCTGAGGTTTCTTTTCCAGTTGAACATAATTTGTCAACCGTGTTTCATACGGCCTAACCGGTTTCTTTGCAAGATTATTATTTTTGTTTTCTACCAATTCATTTCCGATTGATTTGAAACCTCTAAAAGAGTCAGAGTCTACTGTGTTAATCACTCTCGATTTTGAGTGAGATTTTAGATTCACAACCGGTTCGATTCGATCGATTTCGGGTAAAATTGTTCGCTTCGTTCGGTTAGATTTTCTTATTTGAACATTTTGCGGGGTAAATGATTCATCGTTCGATTTGTTAATCACATTCTTTTCATTTTCTTTATTTTTCGGATCCAAATCCCGTAAAACCGATCTAGGTTTTATGGATATTAATGATTTCGTGATTGATTTCTCGTACCCATTTTGAGTACTCGTCTCTATTGCCTCCTGAACCGGTGATAGACCATCATTTATCTCAATAATAGATAAATTTGTCATATCATTATCAATATCAGTCTTGAGTACGTCAATATCTGTATTATCCTTATTATTCAATTTTCGTACAGATTGTTCTTTGGGATGATTCATTGAAACATCTGAATCGGATACCAAATCAATAACCGAACAAATTTGACTAATTTTTGGTTGATGAATGGATGCCGTGGACTGTATACTGGCCATTCGCTGTTCGATCGTTGATTTAAAATATATCGAACGAGAACTTGGTGAGAAATCGGAACGATTAAAAAGTCTTAGCTTATGATGGATCGGTGATCCACGAAAATATGGAATAACGTAACAATTTGAATTCGGTGTCGATATGTAACCGATCTGTTTACTGGCTGACGGAATCGATTTATTACTGATACCCATTCGATACCGTTTCAATTCGATGGGTATTGGAATTCGTGTGCCTTTTGTTGAACTGGCAGGTATTTTTTGGCAGTCGTCTGTACGTATTGGTGTAAATGGTGTCGCTGATGAGGGAATTTTTACTTCATTATGGAATTGTGATTCATTGCCCATGGTTGATATCTCATGAATTAAATCACCGGGTTGATTATCGAATATCGATGAATCGGACGGTATTGTTAATGATGGAATTGAATTTTCGTAGCTACTGTCTCGGTTAAGTGATATTCGAATCTTTTTTTTTATTAATTTTCTTTTACGTAGATTTCTGAAATTTAGAAATAGAAGAATATTTTGATTAAAATGCCTATTTAGATGGAAAACAACCAGACATTAGGCATCTACAATTATGTGTCCCAAGTTCAGGGAAATAGTTTACCAACAAAAGTTGTGAACTTTCCTTGGTTAGTTCCTCTCTTCATTAATTTGTAAATGTATTTATCAAGACTTGATTTATAAGCTTATTTCATAAATTTATTCTACTGAGGGGTTGAGACTTGATTTACTGATGAATGATGTGGGAAGAAAGCTTGCCAGTCTTTAGTCAAGATTAGAAAAGATCTCAATTGCTTTAATTTATAATTAATTATTGAATTATTGTAAATAAATAAATTAATACAACGAATACAGATCATATTTAATTTAGAAAAAGACCTTTATTAACGGCAGCTTTCTAAACGGATTAGCATATTCCTTGCCAAGTATTACTTCTGTAATTTTAACTGCAGCTGGTAATATTGTAAACGCATTTACATTCATAAATATTTACGCGACCCAATTTTTGTTGCAAGCGAAACCAAATTGGATCGCGACCCCTCATTTGGCAAGAACCGCGGATGTAGAAGCAAAGCTATCAAAATTGATTGTGGTAACTCGTTTATTTCACGTGATATCATTGTTGATCTGAAAAGGGAAGGGTTGTTTGCTGTTGGGACTAAACGTCCTATTAGTGCGGAGCCTTAACAGAGATGTAAGTATTGCTTTAAGGCAGGGATGCACACGTAAAATGGCTTTATGGGTATGAAAAAATATTTTTAAATTATTCTTTGGCGCATTCTAAAAATATTAGACTAATCTTTTAATTTAAT
>JANTOP010006251.1:0-16708 GCA_027564815.1 Symmerus nobilis
AAATGTATACAGAAAGTATCATGACTCGAAAAAATAAAAATGTAGTTAGTGAGTTTTTGTTCTACATAGGCGATATCTAAGTTGTATTTATCGTTGTATGCATTTCGTTAAACCAAACCAAATTATTTTAATTGTTGGAAATAAATGCATCGAATGTAAAAGTTTTTAAAATTTCACTATAAAAATCATTAGCTTTTTTTTGTAAAAAATTCGGAGTTAAAAACTCGCACTTAAATCATAAAATTTTTCTTAAAATCAGTTTAGACCACAAGGACTACCAGAACTAGTTATTTCAAAATCTAATACGCATTGGCTTATTTAGGGCTTCATAAAAAGTAAATCAAATAATTGTGGTAAATGGCCCACTTTACCTTCTTCACACTTGTCACGATAAATTTTGAGCGTTGCATGTTTAACATTATATCAAATCAATATCTATATCAGAGTCGTGAACTAAATGATTTCGTGTAATATTATAATTTAAAATTATTGATCAATTATTATATTACGATATAATATATGCTTGTGGTACATTACCTCTCGATTTATAAATAATTCTGTGTAGAGATTATGACGCGAAATTATAGAGATAGAAGAAAATATGGATATGATGAAGATGATGAGGATTTATGAATGATGATTCAAATAAAGACTAAATGAAAAAATAAAATTTTAATTTGTATACGCAAAATAGTTAGGAATGCATATATATTTACATATATAAAATTTTGTCGTTTATCATTTATCGTTTATCGAATATCGCTTATCGATTCTATTATCGTTTATCGCTTATCGTTTATCAAATCCTCAACTTGCACGCACCCTAATTCATAACATAAGAGTAATATTCACAATTATAATTTCATTCCCTATTTCAATAAAATTGTTTTATCAAAACTGAAAATTATTATTAAATTTTAAATGTTTCATTTTATAGCAAAATCGAATCGTTCCCCTTATTTGGATAACTGTTGCATTTTTGTAACTGAAAGCTCCTTATATTAATTTTTTTTTTAGATTTAGTTCCACAGATGTTTTGTTGTTCATTTTATCGGCATGTCTTTCTATATGTTAAGATCCAACATCTATGTTCTCATCGTCTTACGTTTTATTTTTTTTTTGTTATCATTATATCAGAGTGTTTTTTTCTTATTTTATTATTATTATTATTTTTGTTTTGTTCTCGATTCAACAAATTCTTTTATATTACGTTACGTACAATATCTTACACATTTTTCTGCTGGCTTTTTATCCTAAACAGGCCATAGATAATTTATTTATTTAGAAAATTTATTATTATTATGTGTATAGAAAGACTCTTTGTATATTTTATATTGTTTAAGTAGAATATTGAAGAATTTTGTATGTAATATTAATGGCATGATGTTTGATATTAGGAATGGATGATGCTGGTTACTTTGGCCATTATGGTGCGTCTCGAGACCGTTTTTTTTTTCTTGTCTTATATACATTTATTACCTATTTTATTTTAGGTAAAATATAAAATAGGCAGCATCAACAAGAAAAAATTAATAAAAATAAATAAAACTGAAAATAAAAATGGATTGTTCTTAATTCTGGCTCAGCATACCTGTTACATTGCCTACCTCGACCTCCCTCATTTTAGTTAGATAAGAATAAGAAAAATAAATTCCTATATCAATGCCAATCGGTTGAAGAGGCTTAATAGCTCGTTAAAGGCTTAGCCCAACAATGTTTGAAGACAATCTCAAGAAGTATTATATCAAAGCATATTCTATCTATACTTGCACGTACAAGATACCAAAATAGGATATATTCATTTTTCAACATTAATACACGTATTGTTTCACCATATGTATATCAGGAGCGCGTTCATTTCCGATATGTAATTGTAATATCGGCGAGTAGCTCTTCCAGCTCTACATAAAATTTAGTTTTTCAATTTTTAGGTCAAAGAGAATGTACGTCATGTTCCAAATAATAAAGTGTTTAACGTTATAATTTAAATTATCACCTAATTCTGGTTTATTATTGAAAAATAATAATGCTTGAACATCAATGGTTTTTCAATGGATTGCTGTAAAAATTCGAACACCAAAATTAAGATTGAACGCACTTCAGAAATTTTAACGTATATTACGTAGGTAAATACTTAGTACATGCATATTTTATTTATATATTTTTTTTTTATTTAATATTTAAAGAGGACCCATTCTATTCTGTTGACCATTGTACTACAGCAGAAAGGAAAATTGGAATAAATAATATAGAATTTATATACATTATAAATTATATTACTTTAAAAATTGGACGAAACTTGACCATCATCGGTGCGGTATATTCATTTATTATGTAACATTTTTTACCATCAATATTCTAAAATAAGGAAACCTTCATGCGACAGCATGGCATACCACCATCAATCGATTTATGGAACTCTTTACGTATGAGTGAAGTAATTCGTTGTGATGTGTACAGTTTAGAACATGTTTATATTAGAACAAATTACAAATTTTAAGAGGCAATGAAGGCAATTAGGAGATAATTACAAACAATTGGATAAATTCCCAGTAAATCTTAAAAATCAGGCAGGCCGCTGACTAACATTTTATTTTGGCTAATCACAGTTTAAGCGATTATACCTTATCCCCACAGATTTATTTATGTATAACTGTTCTTAAAATTTATTTTATAAGGAGAAAAAAATGTAATATTGTGTATATTATGTCTTAAATATTTTATTACTTTTGTTCGTATTACAAACAAGAAATCGACATTTATAAGGTTTCCCAACATTTTTTAAAAAGTAAGAGTGACCTCATGGAAAGTTTTTATTTTATTTACTTATTTATATTATTTATTTACTATAATTAGTATAATTCCAATACGTATTATAATTAATATTACTTAGATTATTATATAATAAATAATATTATAATTCAGTAATTAATTTGCTACTTGTATTTATATTATATTCGTGTAAAATAGGAATTAATTACACGTCCTTACGAATATAAAGTTAGAGAATTCAGGATGACCTAAATTAATCGCATTTTGTCCGACAAATTTCGAGATCGGAATCCGAATCTTATGTAAGAGGAAATTATAATTGCTCTAGTCATTACAAACAAAAAGTTCTTCTTCGACATAGGTCTGAAATGAATTTCGAAGTTCCTGAATTTTATTTTTATGGAAAATGTTTGGTTTATACTTGTATAGAATTTACTAGGCAATTCGAATTTTTGTAATTATTTTTTCTGTCTCAACTAAGCATTGAAGGAAACAGCGATGATGACTTCGATAATGAAATTGAAGAGAGCATTCCAATTGGCTTGTTAACGCTGTGAACTATGCTGAATTAGCAGATTCGGATTAAAGACGTTAAGCAATTTTTCTTTTTTTTTATTATTAAAAGATTATTAAATATTTTCAATATTTTCCTTAATTTTGATATTTTAAGTTCATTTCTTCATTTTTTTTAATAAAAAACACGGTTAAAACAAAAGATTCTGTTTAATATTTGAGATAATTGAGTTGAAATGCAGATAAATACTTGAAAATGCAGGTTCGTCGCTTCGCCCCAAGGTATATGTTTTCCTTTAAAATTTGATATGTCAATTAAAAATAGTAAAACCTCAAATATGTATATTTTTCACATAAGTACTGGATATCAACTATACGAAACAATTACCCTCGATTGAGATAAATAACACATTTAGGGTAAATTTTAAATTTTCTGGGCACAAAAAATCAAATGCCCAAAGGTCAAAAACATATTAGTCACTGTGTCGCGCCTGTGAGTTAATGTCATGTTTGAATGTCATGCCACCAAATATGAAGAATAAAATGGCGCAACTAATGACAATGACTTTTAAAAATTCAATGTCACCTTTTCCGAGAAATCTCACATTCGTCGCTTCGCCCCGTCCTCTCCTATATTATATATATATTCATTATATTTATTAACAGCTGTAAGAAAATTACTTTCAATTATTTTAAAAATATGTAATTAAAAGAAATTTGAAAAGAAATTCTAAAAATTAAATTAGTAAATCCTGAGAATACCCTATCCCCCTAAAACCCTTTACGATAAATCTATTATGCCATTGATTCCCCTTATCCCCCAGTATCTAGCGAATTTTCATTAAAGTTCTGGGACAGAAATTTCTAAACTTTTGTGTTTCCCAGCACTGGTTGGTTCCCAGCACTGATTTTTGCCAGATGCTCCTTGACATTCCAAACAACATTGTCGTTCATCATTTTGACATTAGACACCATTTAGTATTTATATCCGGCAAAATTCCGATTTTTCCTATCCGCGTCATCTAATGGCAGGCGGCGATGTTTTTCAAAATTTTTCCTAGGTCCAGCTTGACCAAACGAACCAGCTTGACTCCCTAATACATCAATTCCGCCTCAGAGCCCATCCTGAACCATTTTTGTACCAAAAACTGTTACTTTTACCATTAGCTCCATCTATTGGTAGGCGGTGATTTTTTTCAATATTTTTTGTAGATCTACCTTTCTGTAATGAACAACTTTCCCATACATCACTCTAACATCGGACGGTATCTTGAAACAATTTTGAGCAAAAAACTTTTTTTTTCATTTGTGTCGACCAAAAAACCCACGGAACTTTTAAAGGGTTAAAGATGGGCAAAAACCAAAATGGCGGTTAATTTGCAGGAAGGTCTAAACTCTGCAATAACAAAATTTTTTGATCGGACGTCTCGTTCTGGTCCAAAAAATTAGATTTTCGTGGAAAGTAGTTTTCTTGACCATCAGCGCCACGCCGAGGTTTTGCGGAGATTTCTGGTACTACCACTCGATGCCCTCACTAATTTCCACAAACTTCATAGAAAAGGTAAATAGCGCCACCGTTTTATTTGATTTTACAATTGCAATTTAGTGAAAATCTCATAATTTCACTTTGCTCCGCGACCCCCAGATGGCGTGGTTGCAGCGCTTGTTTTCTAACCCCCACTTAATCCTTTATTTTAATCTTTAGACCTTTATAGTACCTCTCTACCTCTTCCTCTTACAGAGGTATAGCGATTTCCCTCGAGTTCTAAAAATCCAAAATGGCCGTTTCCGGTAAAACTTGGTATGCCACCCATATCCGGAAATAGGCTTAAAAGTTGTGCAATATACGATAATATGAAAATATTTTTTCTCAACTCTATCAAATGACATCTTGAGGTGTTATGTTTTTTTTATGAGTAACTCGGGTTACCGTACTAACATAAATTGAATTGGAATATTAAAAACTTCACGGTGACTCATAAAACTTGAAACATTTCTTTAGAATACTTCGTTACAATTTTGATAAAATTCGGCAATATAACATATATCAAAATTTGGATAAGGAAATCAGGCCACATAAATCAACATTTTATTAAAATTAGAAAACTGAGTGAGTAATAATCAAATTTGAGATCTGAGAATTTGAAAATTTTATAGAATCGGAAATTTATTATTGGTCGAATAAAGAAAAACGGTTAATTCCCTCTTTACACAATATTTAAAATTCCTAATCCATCAAAAGTTCTGATTTTCATAAAATCAGAGAATATTTTAGATATTTAAAGATTTTCAGGGTTTTTTTCGATTTCCATGAATTTTTCTGGGTTTGATAAATATCCCCAATTATTATTAATTAGATTATATCCCAGGTTGAGATTATATCCCATGAGATTATATCCCATATATCCCATGAGATTATATCCCAAATTTGCAGATTTATCATACAATAAATTAAGTTTTCCACTAGAATTTTCCGCCTCCGGTATCTATTTTAGAAAATTTATCAAATTCATATGGAATGGGTAAAATACAATATTATGAGCTAGTAATATACTAAAATAGTAGTTAAAGTCCTCTTTAAATTTAACAAGAAGTTTGCCACGGTTTGGGAAAATTAGTTCAATGATTGATTTATTTTCAAAATAAAGTTTGTGTGAAATAATCATTCAAATCATCGTGATTTCATGATTTATCTCAGCGCATTTCGAAAATACGGAAGAAAATGATTGCAATTTATAACAAAAGATATAAAATGTTTGCGACAATTTAATTTTGTTAATAGCGTATCTAATACTTGGGGATATCCTTCAAATATTTAATAAATTAATATCGATACACTCGTCTTTCAAAATATCCTTTGGTACCTATACCTACGTTCATACATACATTGTATTATTATCAATACTTTATTGAATGGAATAATCGAAAATTAGTAACAATAAAAGTAGTAATGTTCATTTGGAAATTAAAAAATAATTACAAATAAAATAAATCCGACTAAAATATTAAAACCATCTTCCGGTCCATCTGGAGTAGAGAAAAAAACAACATTTCGAATTATTTCCCATGCTCACAGTAAACTTTTTCAGGGTATTAAATTCGTCATTCGATTCCGTCCATTTATTATTTATATAAAACAGAATTTTATTGTATGAATTATATAAAGTAGTTCTACACATACATCTATCCTTGAATTTACGTGGTGGATATGTTCCGGGAGAACCGTGTAAGTAAATCAAGGATTCGTTCTTATAGTTTACGATTCACATAAATTGGGGTATTTATATTTATTATACAATATATTACTCAAACCAGATTATAAAAGTACAATAAAATATTAATAAAGAAAATTAATAAAAAAAATCATAAATATAAATTCTATTTCGGATATTCCTTTACAAAAGAAGGGCTTGTGATACGTAAGAAATACGCGAAACCAACAAGAATGTTTTCAAACCAAATTATTTTTTTATTAATGAAAACAACCACATTTTAATGGTTCCGTTTAAATAAACATTAAAATTAAAAATTTGCATTATGGGAAGGCCTGATGTGATACTTATAATATGTTTTATTTTAGCACACGATAATAACACCATCACACCTAATTAAACGATCATAAACAACATTCAATTTTTTTTTTCTCAAACAGTTTATTCTTTTCAATGTAAAACAAACAATTCATTAATAAAATCCTAACTTTCTTAACACTATTTTATATACAGAGAAGACTGAACGAAATATATCAACAACAATTCATCACAATTTTCTGAATGGAAAAAGGACCGGAAAAAAATGTTGTGCTGTAACATGAAATCCCGGATGTAGGATATCCTTCCCATAACCGCTCAATGTTACAACAGAGGAAAAAATATTGGAGGCACGAGTTAGTTGTTATCAGATGCAATATTCGTAAATAGATAATATATGTATGTGGTGTAAATTTTTCCTATTTCAAAATTTTAAAAATAAATATGCATATTTTTTTGGTGATTTGGTGAATAGAAAAAAAGATATAAGAAATAATTATTTATTTGTGTCACAATTATATTTACTATTCGATCGTTCTTGTCATAAGGAATTCCTGCATTAAAGTTATAAATATGTTCATAATAAGTGAGTGGCAGCATTTTATTCATCCGATAAATTTGTTCCTGTTATGGTAAGAGCTAAAAATGACATTGATCAGCGACAATGTCAAAAATAACTCCATACCAAATATAAAAAAGTTATTTAAATGAATTTGAAATATTTCACTATGACAGGGAAGTTACCGGCATAGATAACGTAACCAACAGAAAAAAAATCACCTTAAAATGTAAAAGATGGAAAGAAAAAGCTATGAAAAGCCACAAGAAAAATTGCGGTGCTAAGAAAATCTTCATCATCTTCATCGAACAGATACCGTAAATAAATGAAATTGTTCAAGGGAAATTCTGTATGAATAATTTTGTACTCTTCAAAAATTTTGTGCCAACTCAATGAATTAAAAAAGAAGAAATAAAATAAAAAAATGTGATTAATGAAAACAGATTTTCTTTTTGTTCGCGTTTTCGGGTTATCCTTATTTTTTTCTCATTTCATATCACTCTGAAATATTTCTGTTTTTATCCGTGATTTTCATCCGATGAAATCGGGAACGTTTCTGTTATTTTGAAAAGTGTTATTACAAACGTAACGGGTAAATAACTTTTATAAAAGACCGCAGTATAGAACCGACAAAGAAGAAAAAATACAAGTAAAAATTTATCCTGATTTAGATTAATTTACTGCTTTGCGGTTTTCGTATTTTCTTTTTTCTCTCCTGTCGGTTGTGTGTTTTATAACTTTCCGCCAATTTATATGGTGAATTTACAACGGGAAAATTAACTAAATTAAAATATAATATAATTTCCCCAAAAGAAAATATGTAAAGGGAAGCGGAAATGTATAACAGTCGTTTTATTAATGTTTGAGAAGTGAATAATTTTTAGAATAATCGTCAAATAGTACAATTATGAGCTCATCATATGAATATGATACGACGATGGAATGCCGGGATAATGGAGTTCTATGTGGAGTACGAACTAGAGGAGGTTAATATATGATTTTTCTTAATTTGCTTTTTCACAAGTATACATAAACACTAACTCACAATACTCTCAACTTGTAAGTTATTATTAATATTTACTTCGAACGATGAAAATCAGAGGAAAAGTTAATTGTAAAATAGATTTAGTAATTACTAGAATTTAAACTTAATGTTGGTGCTATTTATACGTATATGGTATTTTCCTGCAAAGGTAGTATATTACTTCACAACTATATAGTAAATCAGTAAATAAATCGATTTGCATATTATAAATTTACTATCGTATATTAGTTCATAATAATACGTAGCTAACTAATATTAACATTCCTGTTACATTTTGAACATGTTAAATAAATTTCTTTAGCATTAGGAACGTTAAGAATGTCCCGAACATTCCAAAAATATTTCTATTACTAGACTACCGTCCGATATTTTCTATAAGTATTATTATTCCTTCGAAATTCAACTCAATTTATGTGGATTTTGTGAGGAGAGGAGAACATTTCTTATATGAGCATACATTTCTTGAGATTAAGTGTAATGATTTAATTTTCCAGAGAAATAATTTAAAAAAAGTAAGTCAATTTTTGAAAATTTGAAATAAAAATTTATACTACAGTTTCCCACATATATATAACACATTAACAAAATATATTTCAGAGATAATAAAATTTTATTAAAAAACATCACAAAAATTTGCACTTTTTCACTAAAGATAATATTTGCGACACAATTTTCACTAAAGAATATTCCCACTGTTATTGTTAGTTGACAAATTTCACTAAAAATGTACCACAAATTAACTATTTTTTTCAAAATTTATTGGAAATTAAAAAAATATACATGGCGATCAGTGGTGTGCAGAAAATGCAGAAAATTCAGAGCACACCAAAAATATCGACATAAGTCGTAACCATGGTTTTGTTTTGCCCTTGAAAAATTCATCAATAGGCCTGAAATTTTGCAAAAACTTATGCTTTCAATGAGCCTTCGAGATTTTTAAAGCGTATTTTTTTTTTTTTTTTGGAAACAATTTGAAATTTCGTGAAAAGACCGATATCTGGATAGAAAATATATTTGAAAACGTAATAATTAAGTTCACAACTTGAAGCTTTCTTTGAGCTTACAATGGGTTGAGGAAGCTTTTACCGAAAATCTCATATTTTATCTAAATTTAATGAATCAAATAAAAATTAGATTCCAAAATAAATAAAATGACATTATAATTTTAAGCTTTCAATGAGTTTTGGAGATTGTTTAAGGTTAATTCTAAAAGAACATGAAATTTTGGTAACAGATCGTTATCTGTATAGAAAATAAATTTTTACACGTAAAAAATTAAGTTCGAAACTTAGAGCTTTCGTTGAGCTTTCAAAATTTTGGACAAGCTTTCTGCGAAAACTCCATGTTTCATTTAAATTAAATGAATCGTATAAAAATTCGATTCCAAATGATATAAAATGGCATTTTAATTTTAAGTTTTCAATAAACTTTCGAGATATTTGAAGCTTTTTTTAGGAAAATTTGAAATTTCGTTCAGAAATCGGCATTTGGGTAGAATAGGGGGCTGTTGGATTGGATTTTTTTAGTCTCGCGCGAAAACATTAGACGTCGTTACTGTTCCTTTAATTACTTCCCAAATGTCACGTAAATTTATTGTATTTTAAAGGCATTTAATAAATATATGAATCTACATATACATGCCATTATTATTTCACTTCGACACTCATTTTTCAGATTTTAGGGGATTTTATTTATGTACAAATTTCTTGAAATATGCGCAAGTTTAGATTTACTTAATAATGAGTTTTGCGAGTTACTTATTTTGTACGCGCTAAATATTTTTTATGCGTGCAAGCTTTCGTAAAACTGCAGGAGGAAACATCTCCTAAATCACACGACGACATATTTTTTTACTGGGTGTTCGGAAAATTTGTTAAAAAATTTGTTTTTTCAGAACTACAGAAATACTCTCTTTGGTGAGAAGATTCCTAACGAGATTACCTATCGAACAGTATCTTACTCTTTCAAAAATGATTCTCCTACAGACAATTTTTATAAGGCCATCAAAACCCGTCCCAACCCACCCGACAGTCCCCTACTTGAATGAAAACTCCCAAATAAATATACCCAATAATTTTATAAATATTCACGCTCAATAGATGCATAGGTTATGTATGCAAAAAGTATTTAAATCTATCCTAATTTTCAAAACAGAATTTCTCGCAATTATATTTTAAAATGTGGTTATTTTAAAAAGAGGAGAATTACATTCAGATTTCGTTCACCGACCATAAGAATCCCCATTACCAAATTATACGCTAATGAGACTAATTGCGACTTTTTCGTGATAATTTGCCTTTACTTTCTCACTTATTGGAAAATATCTATCTGGCAAAGGAAAATTATGAGATATCAAGAAAATTCATCGGTTGCGAATAGCCTTTACACATATCCCCAACTTTCACAGAGCTGAACTTTAACCTAGGCAGACTAAGCAGCTGCCTAGGGCCCGCGCTGTATAACGGGTTCAAATAGGAGATAACCAGGGTGATCTATCTAATCTATCTATCTAATGATGGCAAATCATTTCGAATAGTTTTTGTTCAAAAAATTTTTTGAAAAAATCATCATTTTGAAATTTGTTTTAATTTATTCAAATAATTGGCAAAATTCGATATTAAAAAATTTTTCTGACACTCTTTGGAAATTTTCTTAGGGGACCGGAAAATGTGCTTATAGAAAATTAAACCTAAGGCTCTAGTAGGGAAATTGAAGGTCAAACTTTTTTAAAAAAAAATCATCCCCCAATTTTGAGGGGCTCGACATACAGAAGAAATATCGTATAACTATTATAATGGCACCCGCACCTAGTCGTTAGACTTCATCAGGTGGCCCGCCGATAAATCGACGGGCGGTATTCGCTCTGCTTGCACGATATACCCCCTAGCTTATCCCGCAGGCAAACACACAGCCCCCGCGTTGCACCCGAAACAGGGTCCTCACCACAACCGGGACAGTGCCTGGTCACTGTGGGCACCCGGTTCCCGCTGTACCAAAATTGTTGACATAGTTTTTGGTCGGACTACCACGTCTCCGTGAATACACGTATGTATAATTGTATGACATACGCGCACCAGGGGCCATGATGCAGTTCAACTGAGACAAAAATAGCCCCCTTTGTGGCAGAGTAGCAGCTCCGCCCGGCACTGCTACACCTTATCTGCCAACCCGTACAATCTGCACGCGTTCACGAATGCTATTGAAAAGCAGACGCGATCTTCCCGGTTGGGGAGCTCGACATACACATACGATAGAAAAATTTATACTTTTCTGGAAAATGGTTATAATTTTCCGAAAAATTTAAAATTTGATAAGTAATTTCGATAATGATTGAAATTGGCAGTTCCCAATGCAAATATTTAAATTCTCTTTGAAAATTTACTTTTAAAAATTTTTTTCAAATATCGGCAGAAATTGCGACGTCTGTGCCAGAATCGGAAAATCCAATCGAGATATTCTTATAAAACTTCTTTTAGAATAAAACATAGGAATAATATGCCCAGGGAAGGGACCCGTAGTCGATGTCTTACCTAGGTCCCGAAATTGTCATAATACGAACTCTAAACTTTTAAGGATCCTAACATATTATAGAAGAAATGTGCGGTAACAATTGGGCTAATGCAAAATCACGGTGCTCTACAATTTCTAATTTTGATCCTGACGATGGCGAAAAAAATATGAAAAATAAATAATAAATGCCTTGAGCGAGCATTACACATGAGGAGAACACATGAGTTCATTCGCAGTTGAATTCACATGACCAGCGTACACAAAAATAATTATTGTTTTTTTACACAGTGTCCTCTTGTAGCGTGCATATTATTATTCTTCGTTAAATGAAGTGGATAATAGAATAAGGAAAATAAAAACACACTCGTGATATGCATTCATGAGTAAGTATTTCGAAAGCCTGAATGAAATTCCAAAATGCTTCGGGATATTATACATACAATTGTTTTGCAAACATTTCTATCAATATTACCTGTCAATAAAATATAGAGATACTTTCTATGGCGGAAATGGTAATATTATTGCACCATTCGAATAAAAAGCATTCATGTTGTATTTTATTTAACTAATTTCAATCAACCACAGATCGATAAGCCAATTGATAAGCTCCTGGTGTTGATAAACCCTTTAAATTATAAGTTGATATTTAATTTTTTAGATTTAAATCCAAATTTATCCCTTTTAAAATTTTATATCCTACAAAATGTTAAAACGATTAATTATAATATTATTTAACTATTTATCGATGTTCTTTTTGCGGCTCATTTTTTAACTACTATAGTACTACTCGAACTACATTATTTTACATTGAAAAAATTTTAATCTGCAATTTGTTTAACGAGACAAACTTTCATTTAATATACTGTCTACCCGGTTAAATATTCCCATTCAATACTTGCATGCTTTATTACATTATTTTCATTCAGATGTGTAATTAAGAGTAAAGAGTCGATACATACTGAAATCCGTTTTGATAGGATGATTTTATCGTCTGAGGAGCTTTTCCACCAACGAAGAAACTCAAAATAAGATCGTAAAATTAAATATCGTCTAAAAATGTGGCATCCAATTTGATTTTAATTAAATTTTAACCTTAATAAATTTAGCTACTTGATTGAAATGAAAATCTATTTACACCGTAGAAATAGCAATTTCAGAAAATTATCATTAAAATTAATCCCGTCGCAGTGGTATAATTTTTAAGTATTTCAGGATATCGTATATTTTAGGTGGCCAAGTGTACGCTACTGAATAGTTGAAATGTGCATAACCAACCAAAGTAAAAGGTCAATGTTTTATATCTTATGATAGATATTATATGAAAACCGAGACTAACTATTCGAAGTAGATGACGATGGATGGAATTATACACCAAAGGATTTTCATCCGTTATATTAAGTCGTTATCAAACCATTTTATTCAAACATAAGAATAGACCAAAAACTAAAACTAAATAACTTATCTTTTTGCCTTTCTAAAAACCAAATTAATATAAACATAAGTATTTCGCATGAAATTTCTAAACATATTTATAAAATATACAAATACCCAAAGTATCCATCAAACTGTAAGATAGTCAGTTTAATCTAATTTTCAAAGTTATTGGTTTTCGGATGAAGTGGAATATTCTTAATATCCATGTTGACTGTAGAGTAGATTTATTATCTATTACTATTATTCTATATGTAGCTCGTGTGTTTTATTATATTATAATTTAGCATTTTCATATAATTTTAAATATTCATATAATAGGGTATTTCACAGATTTTTCGTTATTAATCAGCTCTTTAGCCATATAATTCGAAA
The DNA here is from genome assembly GCA_027564815.1 of Symmerus nobilis. Lineage (NCBI taxonomy): Eukaryota > Metazoa > Arthropoda > Insecta > Diptera > Mycetophilidae > Symmerus > Symmerus nobilis. Next base: position 13,736 of record JANTOP010006251.1, read on the forward strand.
CATTAATTTCTAAAATCTATTACTTTACCCTACCTTACGTAATGGTGAGTTTACTTTATTCATCGTGAACATATAATATATTTAGTTTGTTGAATAAACAAAAATTAGACTTAATATCCTTTTAGATAACCTTTCAATTTTCCAAAACCCAGACAAGAAATATTCTATTTATAAATGTAAATATAAATGTTAACCAAGCATAAATTCGGGTTTAAACAATCCTTTGATGGGGTTTCGCTTTTTTTAGAAGAAAAATATAAAACTCTTTATTCTCCATCTAATAATAATATTAAATTTTAATTAAATAATTTCGGATTATTTATTAGAATGATTTGGTTTGGTGGTTTTCAATCACCCCAATAAATTCATGGCCCTCCTTACATTAACCAATATTTTGGTTGGATGAAAGAAACACTTTGTATTATTACTTATGCGTAGTAAATAAAATTATAAGAATTACGAGATACTTTCAAACGAATACACCCCCATTGAAAATAGGAGCTTTACTCTTACTATATCTGGGTATATTGTTCATTTGATGGAAATTCGGGAACATTATTTTATCGACAGACTTCTTAATATTTTTTTAATTAAATTTAATTGCTATTAGGATCCCATTCAGATAATGTGATATTTAGTTATGTAGGGGAGTGTAAGCGGTTATGGGACATGACCGGTTGTAGGACAGTCACTGTGTCGGCCATATTGAAATAGTACTTCCGAAGTCAAAATAGGCCAGTTATGGGACAAACGAAACGAAGATCCATTGTAGAATCTTAGCGTTGCGGGCTCGAATATTGACAGAAGTGTTGTAATAAAGGCAACTTTTTTAATTTTCCTATTTTTAGTGATTTTTAGAACACATTTTCATAATGGGATGAAAATGATGGAAAAAAAACACAATTTAATGTATTTTCTCACTGTAGCCATACACAATAAATGAGAAATCATTAAATTTAAATTTATAATGAATTTATTCCAATTTTGGCAATTTTTGCGGGCTTTTTTTACAATTTTCGGAAGTGTCCCATAACCGGGTAAAAATTTTTTTATTCCCAAAAATCAGACTTTCAAAAAATTGATTAGAAAATATGTACCAACGCCGACTACACTCCCTTACATTTTGATTAAATTAAATTTTAAGTGTTTCTAAGCAATACTCATTGATCAAGTTTTCGGGTTACGGGTTCACTTTATCATAAAATCTGAATTTTCCCACTTAATATTTCGTTTCGTTGGAATAAAAAAAAATATATGTACAAGATTTATTACTCCTCAAGTACTAATGAACTGTATGTCACGTATACTAATTACTGAAAATAAAATAAATAAATCTATAAATATCTTTCTTATAATCCTATAAAACCCATTCATTAATAAATTATCCCATTTATTTGTTTTATTTTGAGAAGCATCCAAAAATATAATTAAATGAATGAAAAATTCAAATTATTGTGGGGAATTTACTGCAACGCATCCTCCAAATATGTGAAAGAAGAATGCATTTTAAGTTGTACAAATTAATAGGCGATATTTTTATTAGAAAATTTCGAAATTCTGTAAAACCCATAAAGAAAAGGGGTAAAACCCATTTTGTGAAGAACAAAAATGATTGGAAATCCTCTAATTTTCCCATCTCGCTTCGGTTATTTTCCGTTAACTGTTATAATCGGAATTTACACATAAAACATAGAGATATTTGTATTTAATTCTAGAAAAAATGTGTAAAACTAACTTACTTAATGTTGTTTTTCGTGTCAATCCCTATGATAATTCCGTTGGGATTTCTACACACGTCGAGCATATTATTATTTTAAAATTCATCGTTTATTCCATCAAGATAAGACAATAATTAACATGATACAGGGTCGACCGGAATATTTATCTTAAGAATTTTTACCAGAACCACAACAAAAATTGGCCGAAACAGTTTAAATAACTTAAAAAAGAATTAGCGCCAATAAATATTTTATTCAAATATGAGACCGAAATTATACAATAATTAATCAAATTGATTGCATTCTGAAAACACAATACAATAAAAAATAAAAATCTCTTTTTATGAAAATTATTTTAAAATTAATTTCTACAGAAAAAAATTTACTTATGGGGTAAGGTTGGGTGATTTGGCTAGAAATAGACATTTTGCGCTGTATCGCGTTTAAACAATTTTTTTTTAAATCCTTCGATACAAAATTGTAGATACATCCTTTGGCTGAATTTTTCTCATAGATACCATTTTGATTTGATGAGTATTTAGTGCCGTAATTAGACGCCGCGAAAAGGGCTGCAAGTTAGCCAGATCACCTTACTGGTAGGGTGATTTAGCTAATTTCTCTAAGTTTTAGTTAAACTGTTTTAAAATAATTTAAAGACCGACCTACCATCATCCGCAACCGGGACAATGGATAAAATATCTTATTAGGGTGATTCATTTGCAATGATACCTTATAGTATGTAAGAAAATTTGTAAAACGGCAGGCAATGCGAAAATCACCATCACACACTATTTTAAGTACAGTTAAATTCGCATGCAATACATTAAAACTTCTCGTTCCAGTCATACAATTTTGTCAGATTTTTTTGTCACTTATATTAATTGAAAACTTGTCAATATCGATGAATACGTTTACAAAAAGAGTTGGTTAGAGTTTCGCATTGCCCGCAGTCGTGCTCTATATAATATTTTATAAACGATTTTCTGAGTTTAGAATAAAAACCAAGTAAAATAACTGCTTGTTATCATTTCAATTTTTTGAGGGTTTCCCAGTCAGGCGACGACCCGTGATTTATAAGAAGTCATTAAATGAAATTGCAAACAAAAATTAAAAATGAGAAAGTGTTTTTATCGAAAAAGATATCTTATGCCGGATTTCCACCAAAGAGACAAAACAAAAAACACAAACAAAAACTGTTTTTCTGAACAAAAACACCAATGTTTTGTAAAAAGTGAACAGTTCTGAAAACATTTTT
>JANTOP010006262.1:0-16703 GCA_027564815.1 Symmerus nobilis
GGGGGGGGGGGGGGGGGGGAGGTTTAAACCCCAATAAACCCCTTCCTGGCTACGGCCTTGATATTTTTCTGACCGTCTTGTGGAAAACTCTATTTTCCGGCAAATTTTCTTGAGGATTCGGAACATCTGATAAAGTAGAAGTAAACCTAGAGGTGAATTGAAGAAATTGTGGAACAAACTTTCCCATATAATTCATCCCATAATTTTAGGGGGTCGATACAAGGTGTCCTATGAAAAATTGATACATTTTTGAAAAGAGTCTCAGAGTTTTTCTGAATACACCAGATTTATCAGATAATTTCGAGGAAGATTGGAGTCAATTGGAGAAAATTGAGCCAAACTGGATGATATATGCGGAAGATTGGAGGAAATTTCAGGGCGTGTAGTAGAAATTGGACTAAATTTCAAGGAACATTCAGGCGCTGAAAGATGATTGGAGAAAGAATACAATATAATGGAATGGAATCTCAATATACCAAAACGCATGCTTTTGATATTTTTCTTGACATATTAAGGCGATGAGTGACAGCGACAACGAATCAAATTTTAATCGACCTGTCAAATCATTGAATACACGATGCGTTTCACCGCCAAATTAAATAATTATTTGGCCAGCTGATACGGTTTGTGTCTCTGAACCGAAAATCAACGATTGAATTTTGATTTAAATTTCTGAATTTAAAATTTGATCATTTCGATGTAATCGGATTGGATTTAATTAAATTAAACTAAAATTTCATAATTAAATTCGGAAATCTAAATAAAATGTCAAAAGATGTTGACGTAACGAAACAAATCGACAAAGATTTAGATTTATCGAATGCAGGACGTGGCGTTTGGTTAGTAAAAGTCCCGAAATACATCGCAAATAAATGGGAAAAGGCTCCCGGTAACATTGAGGTTGGTAAGTTAAAAATCTCTAAATATCCGGGCCAGAAAGCTCAGGTTTCATTAACCCTTGCCGATGCGGTCATCAATCTGGATCCGGAGGAGAAAATCCCGAAGGAACATCGTCTGGATGTGTCGGTTGTAACGAAACAAACGTTAGGCGTATTCTCTCATATGATCCGTAAGTTTATTCCATTAAATTGAATATAAATTAATCGGAAATCTATTTTTTTTAGCTGGAAAAACGGATGATGTGGTCCCCGAATGTGAGAAATTATTTATGGAAGGACGAATCGTTCAGAAACTTGAGTGCCGTCCGTACGCTGATACGTGCTACATGAAATTAAAACGGGATTCGATTAAAAGAGCCGCCGTTCCAGTACGAAAGGTTCAATCCCTAGAAAAAATCGTTCAAAATTTCAAACCGGTTTCCGATCATAAACATAACATCGAATATAAGGAACGGAAGAAGGCGGAGGGTAAAAAGGCTCGGGATGATAAGAATTCCGTTCTCGATATGCTATTCAATGCATTCGAAAAGCATCAATACTACAACATAAAGGATTTAGTGAAAATCACTCGGCAACCGATCGGTTACTTAAAGGAAATCTTAAAGGATGTCTGTGATTATAATATGAAGAATCCACATAAAAATATGTGGGAATTGAAGAAGGAATATCGACATTATAAATCGGACGAAAAGAAAGAGGAAAAATTAGCGGATTCAGACGAAAGTGATTAATTTTAAAATCATTTTATCTAATTAATAAATTCTATTTTATTTAAATGATTCATTTCTCCTCTACCACATTGCCCTCTGTACCCCCGACAATTTATTATAATCAGCTAAATGTCGCCAAACGATTCGACTCAAACGCCACCGATGTACGATACCACGACCGCGACCCGTCAAAGCACAACGGGCACGGATACGGGTGATTGATGCATCCACTGGTACGGCAGCTATCTCCTTATCAGCGATTTCTCGAATTGCAAGCGGTAGAATGGTATTTTTTCGTAAGGAATTTAATCGTAGCTTCTCCGCACCGTACGTAGCTAACGTTTTACGTTTCCGCACATCTTTTATCTGTTGCCAATTCGCATATTTCGTTCGGACTTGTTGATACTGGGGGAAATTATACATTTTTTATTCCTTAAATAATTTCAAATGAATTGGATTTCTACTTACGCCAATTACGGGGAAAGATTGTGATTTCGGGACGAAATTACTTAATAATATTGGTAGAAAAGACATTTTCCTTAATTTAATTTGAGGTTACGTTGCTTTTCATCAAGTTTGACATTCAAATAATCGAAGGAGCCTTTTCTAGCTGTCAAAATTATATACGCGCGGTTTAGTAGGCTTTGTTTTGTTAATTTTTTCAGTCATTTTTTGTAGTAGTTTTGCGTCGGTCGTTTTGTTCGTATCTTCTTATAATTAATTCCCTAATTTCCAAATAGAATTAATTAACAATTAATAAATTAAATTATTTAATAAATTTACAGTTATTTGATACTTTTTCCTGTTTTTCAATCAACCAAACCGGACGCAGATAAAAAATGGCTGACGACAAGAAGGTAAATCGGCGACAAAAAAATCGCAAATTCATCAGAAAATCATTTTTCTAATTTTATGAAATTAAAATATTACGAAATTAATTTCGAAATAATTCATAACCTTAAATTTTCATTGTAAAAAATGTGAATTTGAGGGGGGGGGGGGCAGTAGGATTTTCCGCTATTAAAGGTCAGGGTAGGAAAACCTTCCGTTATAATCTCTTTGTTTTACTTGTAATACCGAACAGGAAAAAACCGATTCCGAGCACATCAATCTGAAAGTGTTGGGTCAAGACAACGCCGTCGTTCAATTTAAAATAAAGAAGCATACCCCGCTTAGGAAATTGATGAACGCCTACTGTGACCGTGCGGTAAGTAGCGATGAAAGAAATTTAAAATAAACATTGATTAAAATCCGTGTATATTTTATTGTAGGGATTGTCAATGCAAGTGGTCCGATTCCGGTTCGATGGACAACCGATTAATGAGAATGACACCCCCAGCTCACTAGAGATGGAGGAGAGCGATACGATTGAGGTGTACCAGCAACAAACTGGTGGAATGTAAATCTCGGATGCGGTCGAGATTTTATTTTTAATTTTAAGATTTTTCCGGGGACAGTAATTTCGATATTTTACAATTTAAAATTCACTTTTCTTTTCGCAATTGGTCAAAGAAGTAATAAATAAATTATAATTTTATATAATTAAGATGTCTGGGAAATTAATTATTTTATAAGCACAAGGTTGTCATATCAAATGGTCTGTGTGGTTACCGTAACCGCACCGGGGTTATAATATAGATTTGACAACAATTTAGGGTCCAATGGGGATCTGGACAAATTATTTATCCGTTGGGTCCTATGACCGTACAGATAAACATCAGTAACATTCGACTGGACGTTTTATTGAGAATACCAAAATATCCTTCAATTTTATAAAAAAGCTTGCAAATAAATTGTAAAATTTAGGAACTCGATGATAAATTTTTTTCTGGAATTTAGGGAAAATTAACATCGGGGATTTGTATTTTAGTGATTAAAAGAATGACAGAAATATGAAATTTAATGATTTACACTCTACTGACTTTTTCCTGAAATTCTCATACATTTTTCCGTAATTTTCTCGAATTTTACATTTAAATTACCAAATTCTTAGTTTTTCTGAATTATTTCCATGATATCTTTGATTTATAAAAAAATCTTCTAATTATTTTTAATTCATCTCTCACCTCTCATCTGTTATCCGGGAAAATTAGCCAAATTGGATAAACTTTCTTGATACAATATTTATCACAAAATTATATATACCTGAAAGTAATCAATTTTCCTAAGCTCGTAATTGGCTCAAATAATTTTTTATTCAGAAACCCTGAAATTACTTTTTAATTTAGTTCATCTGCTATCCAGAAAAATTTGCTTCAGCCAAATTTGGCGAAATTTTCTTAATAAAATTTTGAATTCACAAACTGACCTCGCGATTAGGCAATCGGTGTATCGGAAAATACAAAATTTTCTTTAATTAACCTTCTAATTTGCTCCAATAATTTTTTAATTTCAAAATCCCCAAATAGCTTTTTAATTTAGTTCATCTGTTATCCAGAAAAAATTTGTTCAGCCAGATTTGGCGAAATTTTCTTAATAAAATTTCGATTTCATAAATTGAACTCGTGATTAGTAAATCGATGTATCGGAAAATAATCAATTTTCCTAAATTAACCTTCTAATTTGGCCCAATAATTTTTTTATTTCAAAACCTTCAAATTACTTTTTAATTTAGTTCATCTGCTGTCCAGGAAAAATTGGTTCAGTCAAATTTGGCGAAATTTTCTTAATAAAATTTTGAATTCACAAACCTCGCCATTAGCAAATCGGTGTATCGGAAAATAATTAACTTTCTAATTTGCTCCAATAATTTTTTTATTGCAAAACCCTCAAATTACTTTTTAATTTAGTTCATCTGCTATCCAAAAAAAATTGGTTCAGCCAAATTTGGCGAACTTGCGTAATAAAATTTTGAATTCACAAATTGAACTCGCGATTAGTAAACCAATTTTCCTAAGTTAAGCTCCTAATTTGCTCCAATCATTTTTTTATTTCAAAACCCTGAAATTACATTTTAATTTAGTTCATTTGCTGTCCAGAAAAAATTGGTTCACCCAAATTTGCCAAATTTTCCTTAATAAAATTTTGAATTCGCAAACTGACTTCGCGATTAGCAAATCGGTGTATTGGAAAATAATCAATTTTCTTAAATTAACCTTTTAATTTGGTCCAATAATTTTTTTTATTTCAAAACCTTCAAATTACTTTGTCATTTAGTTCATCTGTTATTGAGAAAAAATTGGTTCAGCCAAATTTGGAGAAATTTTCTTAATAGAATTTTGAATTCACAAATTGAACTCGAGTTTAGTAAATCGATGTATCGGAAAATAATCAATTTGCCTAAGTTAAGCTTCTAAATTAACTCCAATAATTTTTTATTCCAAAACCTTGAAATTAATTTTTAATTATCTGCTATTCAGGAAAAATCGATGCAGCTAAATTTAGCAAACTTGTCCTAATTAAATTTCGGCTTTAGCAAATCGATGTGTCGAAAAATAATCAATTGCATGTCTTCACCGTAGTTGGTGTCCGTTAACTCCTTAGGTGGTTTATACTTATAAATTAGCCTGTTTCTACTGCTCTGTAGCCCATAGATGAATTCGCTAGGGGAAAGGTAGCAAAAAGTCTAGATAAATTTGGGAAAAGTCGGAGAAAAATGGTAGAAAGGATAAGTCGATAAAAGCTTATAAATAGTTCGGTAAAGTCAATAGTAAAAGTAGTACAAAGTCGGAAAAAGATTGTGAGAAGTCAGGTAAAATTTGAAAAAGTCAAGAAAATTAGGTTCGGTGTAATAGAAATAAGTTGATAAAAGTCGACAGGGGATTTTCATCGTCTTTCTACTATTTCTGACCTCGGGGATTTTCATGGCTTTTCTAATTTGTCCTGGTATTTTACCGCCTTTCTCTGAATTTATACCTACACTCTTTCCAATTTTTCTCAATATTTTACCAACTTTTGGTCAAAACAGGCTTTTTAAATAGACATGTTTCCCAACTATCTGAAAGTGGTAATTTCATATGTTCTTTAATGATCATTTTATTTAAATCGACGTTATTTCCTTAAATAAAACAAAGATATTCGTTATCAAATTATATTTTAATTTTACATTTTATTATGTAATTCAATTTAATTTGAGGTTATATGCTCCGCGTGGTCCACATTGTTCCCAAACTGTTGCTGTTTATTTCAGTAACAAATGTCGGTTGTACAAATGTTAACGCGGTGGCACTCAAGCCAACAAAAAGTTCCTCGCTGTTGGTTGCGTGAAAATTGTGCTTGATAGAATGTTATTTTTAAACGCCAAGAATGCCCATTTTAAATATGTAAATTAAATGAGGGTCGAGATTCAGATTCTCAAAGTTTTGTAAATAAAACTGATCAAAGTAGACTGGGTAGGTAGGCAATAATTTCATGACACCGACCGCCCAAACCGGCATATAATATTTGTGTTGTTATTTATCTTCAATTTACAAATAGCCAGTTGGTAACATTGACGTATAAGCTTTCTTTATTATATATAAATAAGCTCATCACTTATCACTTATGTATATTATATCAATCAATAATACATAAGAAGCTATCATCTTGAATGTTGTGTGGTATTTTTAAACCTATTTTTGTGAAATTACATTCATGTTTCTTTTGTTAGTTATCTTAACGGATTAATAGTAACAGATTGTGCATACAATTTTAGATCAATCAGTCTTTCCTCTTTTATTTCAATTAGTTGAGTTTTTAAATAAATTAAGAATAGAAAAAATGCCTACAAGTAAGTATATTTTTCATGTTTTTAAATAGAGAAATTCGAGAAAAATCGATTAATCGTAATAAGGTGAATTTAATCAAACAAACACCTGGAAACCGGTTATCTCTTTTTATATAAAATGTACATTTATCTAAATTTGATATTTTTTATTTATGTACCTTTCCGCAAATACTTATTATTCCCCAGTGGCGTCCAGTCTAATGCATAGAAGCTCCAAAGCTTTTAATTAAAATATTATTTTATTCATTATCCCATCTATTTTATCTCCGAATAAATAAATTTATCCGGAAGCTCCGTGGAATATTAATATCTCTATGAAAGCTTTAATGCCCTGTTTACCACGCCTATACCCATTTTACCCAAATTGCCCGAGCTTTTAAAGCTTCATATATTAATTGTATATGTTTCGCACTCAAGAAAGCTTTGTTGGTAATCACTGCTTTAATGTATTCAATGGAAGGCAAATTATCATGAAAGCATATTCTTTAGTCCGTAAATGATATTTTTTTATTTTTCCTCAACTAATTTATAAACTTCCAGCATCATTACATTTTTTTTGGATCCGAAGAAAATGATCAAGAAATCCGGATTAAATGCCGCGATGTCCGATATTCAATTTCTCAGGAATTTCTCAGTGCGAGCCTCTACGAAGTTGTGATTTTTGTTAGATAAATTTCAACTTTTTGGAAATGTTTAATTTTTGTATTTTTTCCTAACTATCAAAGCAACTTTCTGCGTTTTTACATTTTTTTTCCGGTAGACCAAAATATTTATTTTAAAATATAAATGTTGCTATCTGTAGGATACATGTATCTGTAACAATAATTTTAAAATTTTAATTAAATATCGTAGACCTATCCATACCAACTGGAAGTGCGAGCAACATTGCTTTAACCGTTGGGGCGGCGTTAGGAGTTGGAGCTGTAACGGCGGCTTGTTACTACCATTACCAAAAGCGTTTATCTGAAAAACCGCCGACAAAGTGAAACAAATAAATGAAACATTATTTTCTAATTTTTTAAATCTTACATTTTTTAGTTGGCGTAAAGTCGGTGAGGTAACGGAATTAATATGTTATCCGATTAAATCTCTCGGCCCGATACGAGTAAGTAAGATTGGATGCAATCAATTGGGAATGGAGGACGGTTACTTACGTGATCGGGTGTTTATGGTTGTGTCACCAGAAGGACAATTCATAACCGCCCGTACATTCCCGAAAATGGTCCATATCCAACCAGAAGTGATTGATGACCGTATGATATTATCCGCACCTGGTATGATTGATATTGAATTGAACATAAAAAATCTATATGATCAACCGAGACGTGTTGCTTCCGTTTGGCAACAAACCGTCGAATCGATTGATTGCGGTGATGAGGTAGCTAAATGGATATCAACTTACTTAACGGATAAATCAGATGATCAATCGATGCGATTGGTTTTCTATCCGTTAACGAAACCAACTCGTTCGGTACGATCGAAAAATTTACGTTACGATACGTTGACGGCCGCTGATAGCGGTGCATTACATGATGCGTCGAGTTTCATGCTGATGACTGAGTCGTCTCTAGCAGATTTAAATAGTCGGCTAGATCACAATACTACCGCTTTACAATTTCGGCCGAATATTGTTATTAAAGGACCGGGGACATTTGAGGAGGATGATTATAAATGGATCAAAATCGGGGAAAATACGATTTTTAAAAATGTGAAAGCTTGTTCTAGGTATGTTTAAATGATATTTTCATGTAAAATTACTTACTCTCTTCATTTCGATGTAGATGCATTTTTACGAATATTGATCCCGTAACAGCGAAGAGGAATCCGAAACATGAACCGTTAACCACGTTGAAAAATTATCGAAATATTATTCCGGACGAAGCGCCGATTATGGGAATTCACTTAGGTATTCGGGAACCAGGACAAATAGCAATTGGGGATGTCGTTTATATTGGAGAATAGATTTTTAAAAATAAATATCCGGGTTCATTATGTTATCTTTACTATGGGGGATTTATTAATTAATTAATTAAAATTTTATATAAAAATAAATGTATTTAAAAATTTGTCAATAATGAATGGAAGCATTTCGGTGACATGTTGCCGACATCCCGGATGATCGAAATTTAAACTATCCAGGAAATCCGGATATCTGCAACCAACAATTTTGAAACATGTTGAGATATTTGATTCAATAGTATTTTGCGACATCTTTATAAAATTAATTTACAATTGTTGTCTTACAATGACAGTAAAATTCCTACTTTCCGATGTCGCTAACTCAAAACCCAAAACTCAATATATTTTTATCTCAAATCCCTGAAATTACTTTTTAATTTAGCTGTCGAGGAAAACACGATTTAATCAAATTGAATAAAATTTTAGTATTAAAAGGTATTTGACAACATATTGACTTAAATAATGAAATTACATTTCGTCATTCCTTAATAAGTTAATGGTAAGTAGTGCAGCGATTTTTGTTACGTCGATTGTACCACCATCGATCGGTGGGATTTGACAGTTGGTTTGTTGACGTTTGGTCCTTTTAATAGAAAATTCCAGTAAATTTAGGAGAAATCCCCTAAATTCGTTATTTCAAATGCGGTACATTTATTGATCATCAATTGTTTATTCATAATTAAATAAAAAATAATTTAAAATGTCCTCGCAACCTGCAGGAATTGGCATTAAACGGGCGCACACCGACGACGACGACGAAATGGTTGAACAAATAACGCCGATTAGTATGTTGCAGGAGCTGGCATTTAAGCAGCAATCCAGCACCCCCTTCTACGAACTAGTCGTTGACGGATTAAATCCGGAGAAAATGTTTGCGTACGAAGTGCACGCATTTGGACAATCGGCAATCGGGGAGGGTCACTCGAAGAAGGATGCCAAACATAATGCGGCCTCAAATCTAATCGAACTATTGAAAGGTAAGGTACCGGATCAAAATCGACAGGTGCAAATACCACGGGCGCAATCGCAACGGGTTGATATGGATGCGGTTAGCACATTGTTGGACATTTGTGTCGAACATAATTATCCGTGCGCTGAATTTAGAGTGATTCAGGCGACCGGTGCATCACATGCCCCCGAATTTACGGTTGAATGTCGCATTTCTAGTATCCGTCGGACCGGATCGTCATCGTCGAAGAAGACGGCCAAACAATTGGCGGCCAAGGAGATGTTGGACGTTTTACAAATCGTAAGTATCCACTGTTCGTTTCGTATGCTGATAACGGATTGACCGATTTTTTTTTAAGTTTGTAGGTAGGTAGGTGCATCCGGGTACGAGCCAGGATGATAAAGGCCCATGGAATCTACCAATATACCCTCTAAGGGATTGTTTACATTCTTGATTTACAGGTCCGTAGCATCAAATCGTTTAGATAATCGAATCCAAACCGAATTGAACCGGATAGTTTCTAGGCTTCTAGCCACGATATCCAAGGCTTCATATAGCTTCCTACTTCTTTAATTTAAAGGCCAATCATCGATGGAATTGAATAAAATTCGTTCGAATTTATTGACTTACAATTCGATTTTTGGCGGGATTTTAAAAATATATGTTGTGAAGGGACTCCCTGATTTTTTGGTGTTGCAGACACACCGATATTGACTCCTATTAGAATCCCCTGCGAAATTTCCAAATTTTAAATTTTCCGGGAAATTATAAGTCTTTCTGAAAACCACACATTTTTCTGGTATACTTCTGTATCCGCCCCCTATAAAATCAGGGGGTGATTTTTTTAAAGAAGTTTATTTTATAATTACCTCCGCATCTTTATATTTAATTTCGCATCACCAGATTTTTTAATTTCGGAAACAATTTTCCGGAAAATTCTATAAAATCGATTTTTGAGGCAAAAAAATAGAAAATCGGTTTTTTCCAAAAATTCTCCAAGAAATCTTTTCGGTAATTAATTAGAAATAATTTGGCATCATTCGATTAGAAAAATTTTGAAAATAGTTTTTTTTCCTTAGAAATTCATAGAATTGATCGAATTCATTAAATTTTTTGCTAGTTAGTTTTTGGCGGGATTTTAAAAATATATGTTGTGAAGGGACCCCCAGATTTGGTGTTGCTAGTTCACCCAAGTTATCCTCTAATTGAATCCATTACGATATTTTCAAATTAAAAATTTTCCAGGAAACTATAAATGTTTTTCTGAAAAGTACCAATTTTTCTGGAATACAACTGTATCCGGCCCCTATAAAATCAGGGGGTGAATTTTTTGGAAAAGTATATATTATAATTTCCTCACTACATCCTTAGATTTAATTTCGCATCACCAGATTACCTAATTTTTGAAATAAATTCTATAAAATCGATTTTTGAAGCAAATCGGAAGACGATTGATTTTTTTAAAAACATTTTTCTAACAAAATCTTTCTTTATTTGTCTAGAAATAATTTGACGTCATTAGCTTTAGATGTTTTTTTTTTGGAATTCTTTTCTAGAAATTCTTAGGGAAATTTGGGAACAAAAAATTGATAGAATTTATTACTTATTCGATTTTTAACAGAATTTTAAAAATACATATTGTAAGACGTCCCCATAAATTTATGGTATTGATAGATCCACCAAATTACCCCCTATTTAAATCCATTTCGATAGGATGGTTTCTCTGAAAGGTGACCGATTACTATTCTCTCTCGCCAACAGATTACCGACGACAAATTTAATGAGTCCACAAAAGTTGTTGCAACCATTGACAATGAATCGTCGAAAAAGAAATTGAAAACGTATCGAGAATTGAAAGATTTGGGTGAAAATAAACCGGAAGGTGTACGGCTCTGTGATCGACATTTTTACTATTCAAATTTTGATGATGCCCAGAAACAGGAGGGAAAGAAAATATTGTGGAATGATGAGGAATCACCACGCGAACGGGTACACTTATTCTGTATGGCAATGAACCTTCGGTATGAGCTAACGGACGTTGATGGTAATTATAGGAAAATGAAAATGTTTCGTTGTCTCACACCCGATTACGAAACATGTTTAATTGGTGATGTGGACGATCTCTTTAGTTCAGTTATTTATTATTTTAAGATTATGATTGAGAAATGATTTTTTTTTTGTTAAATAAAAATATTTTTCCAGGCACCAGACAGGTCTGGAAGTTAAAATCTATATATATGTCTTATATTTAATAATTCGTAGGCGTATGTAGGCTTACAACGGATCTTCAGTAAAACATGATTTCAATTATCATTGGACATATATAATTTTATTCTTCAAAATTCAGAACAAAGCGTTTTTGGTCTCACAATAAAATCTGGTTCAACCTTTTTTCTTTTTAAATATTTTGAGTATATATAATTCAGCAAATTAAAATTAATTCTCTTCCTTTTAATAATTAATAAAATGATAAATTTATCTATCTCTGATTAACAATTAAAATAATTAATTAAATAGTCACATTTAATAATAATACAAATGGAAACGTTACAAAACGTTAATAGGATATTTCAATAGAATTAATGGTAAAAATATTCCTTAAAATAGACAATTTATATTAAAATTACTTAATGATCTTAATTTATTTTCTTCAATTCATATTTTTCCCTACAAACACTCGTCATTAATTTTTCTTTTCCTTCTATAGGAATTTAAGTTATTTTAACATATTTTCTACCTTACATTAACTTATTTTATCTTTTGTTTTAAACAAATTATTGTCAAATTAATCAAAATGAACGACTTCTTCTGAAAGAAGCGTTTACTTCATCAATATGGAAGTCAATATGTAAAATGGCTTCTAAAAAAAATGCTTATCTGGGGGCTAATTGATATGAAGAAATTAAGGAACTGAAACTAGGCCCCATTTTCACTATCATTATCTATTTCTTAACGCCCAATATCGATTCCCCTACCCCCATAAAATAAACCATTTGGGCTATACCAAATAATGGGGCTATAACAATCATACGACATAATCCCCCTTTGAATAGGGCGGTGACTCCTTCATGTTTAGTAGTTTTCCTAAAAAAAAAGAAATTTCCGTTAATAAATTTCAAATCCTGAGTAATTTTTCAAAAATGAACTTACAGAAAACAGTCAATGATTCCCTTATATTGTATTCCACCTTCCGTTTTTGTTTGCGCTTGTAATCGGGTTTTGACCACATCCAATGGGGTGACGGTTAGGGAAGCAGCGGAACCGGCAACCAAACCCGAGATGAGGGATACAAAGAAAACCGCTTCACCACTCCCATTACTTTTCCTCGGTCCATATTCGTTAAGGGTGGCAAATAATGGGAAGTAAACAATCGAAAATGTTACATCCCGTAAAATGGTTGAATTTAGGCCACGATACAAGCCAAAGATGCCCTTCTCCTTCAACAAACCGATCGCTAATTGGGTGGCGGTTGTTTTCGGTATCGTTTTACCTTCTAATTTTGCCTTGAATTAATAATTAGAAATTATTAAAATTTGATTCGATTTAAAAGTTAAACAATTAATTTTACTTGGGCGGCAACACGTCCGGCATCCTGCATTTGAATTTTTAACAATTCCATTGGTGTGGTTACGCTCACTTGAAATAAACCGGCCAGAGCTCCGGCTACCATTTGTCGGGATATCGGTAGCTTACCATCTTTTGTCGTTAAATGATGTCGAAAATAATCATTTGCTGTTAGTTTGATCGCTTTTTCCGGTGTCACCAATAATATGTTGACCCCAGATCCACGGTACATCCCGAAATATCCTTCCGCTTTAAAGGTTTTCTTAAAGCAATCGAACCTTTAATTTATCGGGGAATAGATAAAATATATTTCGGGTCATCAGATCAACAATTTAATTAATTTAAAATACATCAATTAACCCCGAGTTGAAATTCCTAAAATTTTACAACCGTTTCTTTTTCATTTACAAATTTTCAATTCATTATTTTCTTTGCCTAACTAAAAATAGATTCAGAAAATTTTCATTCTAACCGAATTTTCTTTGTGAATTAATTATTTTAGGATGAAAATCTATAGGTATACTTGCGAGAACAATTTTATTTATAAATTTAAAATAACAATTAAATTTACTTACATTGATGAGTACATTTTTTCACCCTTTGGACCGATTTTTTGATTCTGTAATCGGGTCTTAACCAAGTCCAATGGAAAGACGCATGATACACCGATGATTCCAGCTATACCGCCGTTAATGATTTTTGGAATTATCCTAAAAATAGTAACCGAATATATAAAATTAATATATTTAATTATTTCAATAAATTAATTTAATTCTAGGTTTGGTAACAGATAGGATAATGGACAAGTTATGAGAAGTGAGTTCATTTTTGTAATTTAGATAATTTAGATAATTTAGTTGGCTTTCAACAAATCATTCCGTTTTATCAAATACTCATTAGCAAAAATAATAGCAAATGTTTTTTTCGTTTTGCCAACAATTTGTAAATCATTTAAAAAAATATATAAATGATTTAAAAATTCTTCAGTTAATTTGTCTTGTTTTAAATTTTTAAATAATTTTTTTTCTTAATGAAAATTCGCTCGATTTGGCTGAAAGTTTTTTCAGGAATACTTGATTAGGTAAATAAATCACTAATTTTAGGATTTTCGAAAAAAAAAATTTTCTGAGCGAGTTATGAATTTTTTCAAAATTCATTATTTTCATTTAAATTTCTTGCTCTTTTATCCAACTTTTAAAATAAATTTTTTTTAAATAAAAATCAATCAATTTGGCTGAAACTTTTTTTCTGAATCCTCGATGAGTTAAACTATCGACTCATTTCAGAACTTTCGGAAAAAAAAATTTTCTCCAGCGAATTATAATTTTTTAAAAATTCATGATTTTGATTTAAATTCATCAGTTAAGTTCTTGTTTTTTTTATATCAAAATTTTTAAATAAATTTTTTTCTCAATAATCGGATGAAGTAAACTTAAAAAACTATTTCCGGATTTTGGTAAAAAAATTTACTTAACGAATTTTTAGCTTTTAAAAAATCTATGATATTATCTAACAATTTTTGCTTTTTTTAATCAACATTTTTAAAAGGAATTTTTTCTTAAAAGAATTTTGCCCGATTTGGATGAAAGTTTTTTCCTGAATAGTAGACGAGGTAAACTAAAAACTAATTTCAGGATTTTGAAAAAAAAAAATTTCTGACCGAGTTATGATTTTTTTTAAAATCTCTGATATTTATTCAATTTCTAATTCTTTTTTTTGGCAACATTTTCAAAAGGAATTTTTTCTTAAAAGAAGTTTGCCCAATTTGGATGAAAGTTTTTTCCTGAATAGTAGACGAGGTAAATTAAAAACTAATATCAGGATTTTAGAAAAAAAATTGTCTGACCGAGTTATGATTTTTTTAAAAGCTCATGATTTTTATTCAATTTCTAATTCTTTTTTTTGGCAACATTTTTAAATGGAATTTTTAAAAAATTCTGACCGAGTTATATGATTTTTTTTTTAAAGTTTAAGATTGTTATTCAATTTCTCTTTGTTTTTTTGATTAACATTTTTAAATAAGAGTTTTTCTTAATGAAAATTTGATCGATTGGGCTGAAATTTTTTTCCTGAGTAGTTGATGTCGTAAACTAAAAACTAATTTCAGGATTTTGGCAAAAAAAAAAATTACTAAAAGAGTTATGAGCTTTTAGGAAATCAATTATTTTCTCTTTAATGAGGTTTAGTGATTTTCTTGCTTTTTTTTCATTGAAATTTCAAACGGTTTTTTTTTATAGAAATTTGCTCGATTTGATTGATCATTTTTTCTGAATAGTTGAGGCAAACTAGTAACTAATTTCAAGATTTTCAAAATAAAAAATAAATATTCAGAGGGATTTATGAATTTTTTAAATTTGGATTTTAATTCTTTTTAATTAATTGCTCTGTTTTGATAAACATTTTTTAAATAAATATTCGGTCGATTTGGCTGAATTTTACTGAATACTTGATGGGTTAAATTAAAAATTAATTTCAAGATTTTAGAAACCAAATTTGGTTATCTGTTGAAGAATTTATTCCTATTCTGAAATTTAGTCAAATTATAGTGGTTTATTTTAGATTATTACCGAATTAGGTACAGTTAACACAGAGATTATACCTATTCGTAAATAAGTCTCGTTTTATTATAGGAATTATTTATTAATACAGCCAACACTTTGACTTTGCTTCTAATCAATTTTTAAAAAAATAAATTGTCAATAAAAAATACTTAAAATAAATCATTAAACAAAAACTTCTCTTAATTAATGTTTCGAATGCTTAAAAGTAAAAAAAAAATATTGATAAGCAATCGGTTTAGACTTTAATTTAATGATAAAAACCAAAAATTCGTACAATTTATTTGATGGCTAAAATTGATAATTTCATGTTGCAAGTTTAACCAACATTTTCTTATCTTTTTATTTAAAATTTTATATCATCCAATAATATATTAAATAGCTTATTTATGAATAATTTTTATTTTTGATATATTTAAAAATATGTATGTATTTTAATCAGCTTGACATTATATACAATTCTTCGGTCGAAGATCCTCTTGACTAATTAATGATAATTAATTTTAAATATTTTAATAAATTGATAAAATATACGTACGAAAATTGTTTTGGCTGTGGCTGCGAATCGGACTGTTGGCTGGTTGTCGACATTCTAGAAATATTGATAATTAATGAATAAATATAAGAAATTATATAAGAAAACTCTACTTTTGTATTCTTTGAATAACTTGTTTTATAGACATTTTAAATAATATGGAAAATAATAATTTGAGTATCGCCGCTAAATGAATTCTCATTGAGCGAATAGAATACAATTTAATTTTATTTGAATAACAAAATTCTGACCGGTTTTTTGACCCAGATTGTAAGTTTGCATTAAATTGATCTTATGACTTAAAATTCACTTTAAGACTGGTAGTGATTTTTAAAGTGTTCGGGATGAAATTTAGGACCATTGTTCCCAAAAGGCTTTAAAACAAGGATAAAATTGATAGTAGCGCCCAAGGATTGACTCGCCATATACCATGTTTGTCCGTTATATGCTTTTAGATGAGTCCAAACGAAAAAACTCTGGGAAAGTCAGAGTATTCAGTCCGTTAAACCATTTATGAAATGCGAGTTATGCAAGACCTTCCTCCCTAGAAATAGATAGGATTTGTTTTGGACTTTTCGGACTTTTTTTTTAATTTTCAGATTTTTTTTTGGATTTTCAAACTTTTTTTTTTGGAATTATCGGTTTTTTTTTTATTTTGGAATTTTTTAAAAATTTTTTTGAGTTTTCGGATTTTTATTTCTGGAATTTTGGATTTTTTTGAGAATTGTCGGTTTTTTTTTGGAAATTTACGGGTTTTTTTTAAACTTTCGGATCTTCCTTTTGAAATTTTGGTTTTTTGAGTTTTCGGATTTTTTTTTTTTGGA
>JANTOP010006273.1:0-16701 GCA_027564815.1 Symmerus nobilis
GAAATTGATATTTTATACCAGAACATAGGTCTAATGTTCCTAATCTAAAATTAATTTGATGTTTAAATTATAGGTTGGAATTCTGGGTTAGATAAATAAAGTACTGAGTACACCGGATATTAATTTTCTCTATCAATTGTTTAATAATATTATTACATTTATTACATTATTACATTACAGTTTATTACATTTAACCAACCTTGGTTTTATATAAGGGAAAAAACAGATAACAATTCAGTGGTGTGCAGAACAGAAAATAGTAACCAATTTTTATTTCTGCAAATTGTTACTCATATTATTTTATTTAATAACTTTCAATCATTTTATTTATATTTCTTTCAATTTTAGGTCAAATTACGAGGGACATATTTGTGAATGATTATTACCATTAGATATTTTACTAAATTTTTCTTTAATCTTTTCATGATTTTTCCAGACTCTATACTACCATTTCCCGACCGCTTCTCACCTTACTTGGTTTATAAATTTTATCGAATATACATGGACTTATCATGGTTTGAATTTGTATGTAATATTTATACGATATTTTTCCAATTATGCCCCATTTTGCGTCTCGCCTATTCTATGCTTTTCCCGATTTTGATGGAAATTGTAATAATTCGAATAAAATAAGAAATGTCTAGAAATAGCCGGGGAGAAGTTAAATTAAAGTAATAAATTGATCAGAGAGTCGGACAAAAAACAATTTTCAGAAAACTCAAGAAAATCTTATAAAATCTGTTAAGATTTTACAAAGAACTTTAGAACTCCTTGAACAGTTACCTACGAAAGGTTCTTCTAAAATTTCCTACGATAAGTAATTTTTTGGATAGCAATTTTGGTGGCAATTTTCTTAAGACATCCTATCGACTTTCTCGTAACTTGACCCCTTTACAAGCCTCCTTAAGGGTGTTTTTTTGGTGGAGGGAGAGGCCCTATCGGATGTGAAAATACATCCGAGAAAAATATTAGGTGGCGCTGCATACAAAAAACTAAATTTTTGTCAAAATTAATATTTAATGTTGTCCGAAGTCAATTTGGTGCTTGGCATGTCGAGGAGCATCTGTCAAAAATCAATACTGGGCACCAACCAGTGTTGGGAAACATGAAAGCTCAAAAGAAGAAGGAGGTTGCGTATGTATAGGAATTAATCATCCTGAGAACTACCTATACGCAACCGCCTTCTTTTAGGTGATATGATATCTATCTAATGATATCTTATCTAATGATACCTTCTTCTAATGATATCTATCTAGTCCAGGCAGATATCTATTTGATTTTAGGCGCTGTTTGAAATCGTTAATTTTTTCTCAAGATATTCATTAGGAACGGTATGTCTTGTTTATTGCCAATAATTCTAGGCTTGTCTTAGGTACGTCTGTACAAAAATTCGGCCATCTAGGCAAATTTTTCAAAATGAGACAATGAGACGTATATGGATGGAATTGTAGATCCTTTCGGAGTATCTGTGCCAAATTTCAGGGCATTTTCTGCAGACATTTTATGAATTTCTAATAGTTTTTTTTAGCCATCTGTCATAAAGACTCAGATCTACTGCAAATAAATATTATTTTCTCAAAATAATCGTTAGAAAAGACCTACTTTGGCTTTGTATGCCTCTTAGGTATGAATTTTCTAAGTCTAAGAAAATCCGTGGAAAATTCAGTTCGTAAAGAGAATAACAAGGGAAATTCACTCTTTTTATTTCATTAATTAAATTCTAATTAAATCTGAATTTTTATTACAAAAGCTTAAAGAAAGCTTTCAGTTTTCAGATATATTTTTTTAATCCAAATAATTTTTTTGTAACGAAATTTCAAATTTCCTACATAAAATTTTTATTGGTGACCTCAAAGCTTGATAAAAGCTTTTAATTAAAACTTTATTTTATTCAGTTTCGAGATCCATTATTTATTCGGTTTAATTAAAATTTGAAGCTTTTCCCAAAAAAGCTTTTGAAAAATTTGAAAGCTCAAAGAAAGCTTTAAGCATAGAATGTAATTTTATACGCGTTGAAATCTATTTTTCTATACCAAATATTTTGCTCCACCGAAATTTAAAATTTTCTCTCAGAAGCTCAATTAAAGTCACCAAAGTTCATTAAGAGCTTTTGATACAAATTTTATTTTTTTTACTTCGAATCTACTTTTCATTCGATTACTGAAATTTGAATCAAATCGGAAATTTACCTTCAAAAAAGTTTTTCAAAATCGGTAAAGCTTAGGGTTGGAATTTAATTTTGATACATTTTGTAACATATTTTTCTGTCAAATAATTTGACTGCAGCGATATTTTATATTTATTTATAAAAGCTTTATTGAATTCGCCAAAGTTTACTGTGAGCTTTTAATTCAAATTTCATTTTATTTGGAATCTACACTTCTCATCCGATTACTGAATTTTGAATCGAAAGAGCTATTGGAAAATTTGAAAGCTCAGAGAAAGCTTTAATGTTTCTGATGTAACTTCATTCCGAATTCGACAAATTTCAGTTTTTTTTTTGTATAATTAGAAGTTGCGCAAAATTGCATCAAAATTTGAAAATTAAATAAAAATTAAGGAAATTTTGGGTAATTTCGGATAAAATTTTGTAAAATTCGATAGGTCAGCTTTTGGATTACTTTGTCCCGGAAAAATTGAACATTTAAATTTCGAAATAGAATCAATTAAAGGATGATCTGGGTGATCTTAATATATAACAATTTTTAAAGGTTATCCCACAAGTTATAACTTCCACAAGCTTTAAATTAGTTAGAAATCGTTGACTTTTTCAGGGAATTAGTTAGAAATATATCCGCAGTATGTCCGAATTTCATTAAGAACCCTGAACAATTTTCTACTATTGGATATTGGAATTGACTGAATTAAGTTCTAGAGGCTAAAATTGGCTAAAATAGAATTTAAAAGTAAACGCTTTTATGAATAATTTGTTGTATATTTTTAAAGTCGAAAAAAGATCGGAAAAGTTGGAAATAAAATCGGGAGATGTCGAGAGAAAATCTTCGAAATTAGAAGAACTCTTTAATAGTTATTATATATCAGTCGGAATATAGTCTGAAATAGAATTTAATATTAAATCGGAATATTAAACGCTAGAAATAGCCTTTCGCCTTTTTTCCCTAACTTTTCTCGACTATTTTCTTATTTTTCACAATATTTTACTAGACTTCTAGATGTCTAGATACATCGTAGTAGATGGTTCTTTTAAAAATCGGAAGTTATCACCAGAATCGGCTCGAGATCTATTGAGATCTCCTTCAAATCTATCGTCACATACGTTTGCGCGTCAATTTTAATTAAGAAAGTAGGTATTAAATTACTAGGACGCATTAGAATTGGTTGGGATGGAAATTTAGTTTGATAAAGTATTATAGATCTATGTCCAGATTACATAAAGTTAGAATTTATATTGAGTAATGGGTCATGTCTTAGCGACTATTTCCACATTTCTCCATTCTCCATTTGGCATTTATAACTTATGGATCCCTGAAATATCAGGAATGGTATTAGGAACAAGTCGGAGATAGTGAAGGATATCTCCCATTAGATATTTTACTGAATTTCTCTGAATATTTTTGCGACTTTCTCCCGACTCTTTACCGATTATTTTTCACCTTACCAATTCGTTCATAAAATTGATCGAATTTATGCGACTTTTCTTGGTTAATTTTGCTTGAAATTTGAACCATTTTCCCAATTATGCCTCCACTTTCTCTTGATCATCTTATGTTTTAACGACTTTTCTCGACTTTTAATTAATTTTCCCAACTTTTATCATTTTTTCCACACTTTTCAAATTTCTTATTTTTTCTCTAAATTCTCGCGAATTTCAACCGTGAAAAGGTTTAAAAAATCAGATAAATATCGGGAAAAAGTAGGGAATATAAAGAAAACCCGGGGAATCCGGGGAAAAATGTTGGACGAGTCGGAAATGTAGGTAAAATACGGTAAGAAATCGAAAAAAATCAGAAAAATGTCCCAATCGTTTTAGGAAAAATTGGAAAAGTCGAATAAAATAAGAAACGTTTAGAAATAGTCCGGGAAAAATCAGGAATAATCTGTTCTGTTCTGAATAATCTGAGAAAAGTTAGGGAAATTCATATAAATTGTAGATATTTTGTACGGACATCTGTATGTCTAAGCACCTAGTCGGATTCGTGGATCCTTCCAGGTTATCTCTGCTCAATTTCAGGACTCTAACTCGAGAAATGACGAAGTTTCAAGTAGTTATTTTGTCCTAGGCCCTGCACAATCACTATAAGTAAATAATAATCTTACAATATATTTACTTATCTATCATCCTAGGCTTTTTTTAGGCTTATTTGGGGCAATGGTTAGTCCATGATTTTTTATTAAAAATCAAATATTTCAAAAGAGAGCTTCTTCGATTAGTTCGATTTAATTTAAAATTCATTTTAGGCAGTTAGCTACCCAAACTCATTTAGATGTTGGCTCCTGACGATTCGTCGGATACTTTTCTTCATCATCATCATCTTGTCTTTTATTCCTTGCGGGAACATAAGGAATCAACGAATTTCCGCCTTCTTAGACTGTTCTGGACCAGCGAGCCCAGTTGAATTCTATAAAAAATATCTAACGGAAACTAAATGGTCAAATTTTTAAGAGACAATCTTTGCGAATCTTTTTTTTTCCAAAATGAAAATGTAAAACCAAGTTCAGATCCAGGATACTGGAAGAAAATACGGGGAATCAGCTGTTCATAGCTACAACAATAAGTATTAAAACCGACATAACTAAATGAATACCCTGATATTAAACATCAATAATTTCCCCATTTTCGTGGGAAAATTATATTTAAATCCACACGTAAGCCACCCCCTTAACGACCGGTAGGTGAGTTGGATTAAAACAATAAAAAAATTGAAAAATCGACTCGCCTCACCTGCATTATAATCGATACGCTAATCAATGTCAACATAAGCGTATAAAACTCATGCTTCTCGCCCACCTGTAATATATACTTAAGTTGGCTAGCGTTAGCTGTTAGCAATGCAATATCTAACATCCCTTGAGCTATTGTCTTCTTCGTTGCATATCGATTTGCGTCCATCGATTTTAACTATTTGGGTGGAAAAAGATTCGGTTTAGATTCGAATTTTAAATTTTAATTACAAATACTGACCGTAGCCTGATCATCTGATGGTGTTACCATCGCCATCATCTTCTGGGCCACTTTATTTCTAGATCGATTAAATAAAATGTCCTTTCGTTTATAGAGAAATGATAAAACCGTAAACATTCGTAGATGAATCGTATCTTTTACATCCGTTACCTATGGATTGGGTATAGTGTTGAAGTAGGAAGTGACAATGAAATACTAATAGACAAAGTGGATACTTCCTTTAATTTGTTTGTGTAATTGATTCATAACCGTTTATCACCTTGGTAACCGGTGGTTTACTTGTGATTGGGGTAGGGGATGGAAAGAGTTTAGTTTTTAATAGACAATCACCCGCATATCAGCTGGAATCTTTCAATGGGACGGACTGTCATTGATCAAACAATTCGTTTTGAACCATTTGTGGTTGGAAATCGATAGGAATTAAAAATAGATGGAAGGTCAGGGACTCCATGTTCAGCATTTTTTACCATGAGAATGGCATGGGATGTCAATTTAATTAAAACTTCTAGGAGCTGGGTTTCCAAGACGAATCCCAGAATCTCCGAAGATTACCGTTCGATTTTAAAAATTCTTTTTTCGTTAGAACTACCTTAGGATTCCATGAAAATTTAATTAAAACTTCTCGTTCCTAGGTTCCGGTTTCAAAGATGAATCCCTGAATCTCCGAAGATTATAGTCCGATTTTCAAAATTATTTTTGCGTCAAAATCACCACAGGATTTCATGAAAATTTAATTCAAACTTCTCGTTCCTAGGTTCCTGTTTCAAAGATGAATCCCTGAACCTCCGAAGATTATCGTCCGATTTTCAAAACTCTTTTTGCGTTAAAATCACCATAGGATTTCATGAAAATTTAATTAAAACTTCTCGATCCTAGGAGTAGGGTTCTAAGATGAATCCCTGAATCGTCGAAGATTACCGTCCGATTTAAAAAATCCTTTCTTCATTAGAACCACCTTATAATTCCATGAAAGTTTAATTAAAACTTCTTATTCCCAGGAGTCAGGTTCCAAGATGAATCCCTGAATCTCCGAAGATTACGGTCCGATTTTCAAAATTCTTTTTTCATTAGAACCACTTTATGATTCCATGAAAGTTGAATTAAAACTTCTCGTTCCTAGGACTCAGGTTCCAAGATGAATCCCTGAATCTCCGAAGATTACCGTCCGATTTTCAAAATTCTTTTTTCATTAGAACCACCTTGGGATTCCATGAAAGTTGAATTAAAACTTCTCGATCCCAGGAGTCGGGTTACAAGATTAATCCCAGAACTTCCGAAGATTACCGGTTGATTTCAAAAATTCTTTTTTCATTAGAACCTTCTTATGATTCAATGAAAGTTGAATTAAAACTTCTCGTTCCTAGGACTCAGGTTCCAATATGAATCCCAGAATCTCCGAAGGTTACCGTCCGATTTTCAAAATTCTTTTTTCATTAGAACCACCTTAGGATTTCATGAAATTTTATTTAAAACTTTTTGTTCATAGGACTCGGATTCCAAAATGAATCCCAGAATCTCCGAAGGTTACCGGTCGATTTCGAAAATTCCTTTTTAGTCAGAACTACCTTAGGATTCCATGAAATTTTAATTAAAACTTCTTGTTCCTAGGACTCGGGTTCCAAGATGAATCCCAGAATCTCCGAAGATGACCGTCCGATTTTAAAAATTCTTTTTTTATTAGAACCACCTTAGGATTCCTTGAAAATTTAATTAAAACTTCTCGATCTCAGGAGTAGAGTTCCAAAATGAATCCCAGAATCTCCGAAGATTATCGTCCGATTTTCAAAATTCTTTTTTCGTTAGAACCACCTTGGGATTCCATGAAAGTTTATTTAAAACTTCTTGTTCATAGGGCTCGGGTTCCAAGATGAATCCCAGAATTTCCGAAGATTACCGGTTGATTTCAAAAATTCTTTTTTCGTTATAATCAGTTCGTGCTCCCTTTTCGCACTTTCGTTCTTCGTGCTTTTAGAATCTGCGAATTTCCAGATTTTCTGAAAAAGCTTTAAGTTTCCAAAAGCCCATCGAAAGCTTTTAATTAAAATATTATTTTATTCTCTATCCAATTGATTTTAAAGCGGAAACTTTCGTTAAAAAGCTCTCGGGGAAGCATTTTGGATTTTTGAAGCACTTTGGGCAGGAGGGGGGAATTTAAATTGCGTAGAGGTATCGATATTTGGATAGAAAATAGATTTGTAAACGTAAAAAATTAAGTTCGAAACTTACTAGCTTTCGTCGGGTTCTTCATAGTTTGGGTAAGCTTTCTGCGAAAATTCCATATTTTATTTAAATTTAATGAATTGAATAAAAATTAATTTCCAAATTATACAAAAGACGTTTTAAT
The DNA here is from genome assembly GCA_027564815.1 of Symmerus nobilis. Lineage (NCBI taxonomy): Eukaryota > Metazoa > Arthropoda > Insecta > Diptera > Mycetophilidae > Symmerus > Symmerus nobilis. Next base: position 7,488 of record JANTOP010006273.1, read on the forward strand.
TTTAAGCTTTCAATGAGCTTTCGAGATTTCTGAAGCTTTTTTTTGGAAAAATTTTAAATTTCGTTCAGAAATCGTAATTTTAATAGAAAATAGATTTTGACACGAAAAAAATGAGTTTAAAAAAATTAAGCTATCTGAGAGCTTTTAAGTTTTTGCAGAGCTTTTATACGAAATGTTTAGTTTTGATATTTTTATATTTTTCCTCGACTAATTTAAAGATTACCTGCGTCTTTACATTTCTTTGGATCCGAAGAAAATTATCGGGAAATCCGGATCAAATGTTTGTTTAACTTTCCCGAAATATTTAATTTTTGTATTTTTACCTAACTGTTAAAGCAACTTTCTGCGTTTTTACATTTTTTTTCCGGCCCTTAATATCACCCCGGTCCGGTGAAATACCGTTTCCCTCCCAAATTACTATTACTATTACTATTCCTATTACTATTCTTATATTCATTTCTATCAAACTTCATGAATAAATATTTCCAACCGTCATACCATAGTGACGACTGTCACTCAGAGCCCGAAGCCGTTTCAAATTGGTCGACGGCGGCGAATGGACATAATTAACCGACTGCTACGGCTAAATCGACTTAGTCGGTCTATATTCCAGACCTCTTTCGTAAATAGACTCTGGGCTCACTTCCAATGCTATATTTTCACTTTATTATCACCCCAAACCGTTCGTAAAGTAATGAAAATCACTCCAGAGTTAAATTCACTCTCGTTCAGAAATTCAGAATGCTGTCGCTTTGTTGTCACTCCATGTGAGAAATTATTACCCTACTATATAGTTGATAACTAGATAACTCCGTCCACTGTTTATTATAATTGAAGTGTAAACTTGACAGCTAATCACTCCAAATCACTCGAAACGTTCGTAAAGTAGTGATTCAAATATATGTGGCAAAACGGTCACTCTTAGTAAACAGCTGATTGTGAATAGATTCGATAATTAAACCGGATCACTCTCACTCCAGAGTTTACGAACGAGGCCCTAGACAAGCCCTGGGGAGTTTTTTAGTCGGTGGCGAATCGAGGCTAGTATTCATACATATTTTTATATGCGCAATGTGCTTTTAGTCGACTCAACTCGACATCGACTAAGGTTAAATTGTATATGAATAGACAACGTCCGAATGTATTTAAATATGTACCCGCATGCAAAAAGTTAGTATAAAGTCAGGAATGATCAGAGGAAGACCCGGAAATAGACGGAAAAGGTCAAGAAAAGGTAGAAAAAGTCCGGGGACATCGAGAAAATATCGTGAATGGCTGGGGAAAAATAGGTCATGGTGGAGGAAATGTCAGTAAAAACGTACTTTTATTAACTTTAACTGATTTTTTACTGACTTTTACCCATGCCTTTCCCTAATTTATCCTTTAAATTTCTAATTGTTTATTGACATTTTAGAATTTTATAAAACATTTGGTTTACTATTGACGAGTTTCATATAATTTTAACAATACATTTGGATGCAGATTTTTGATTTAGATGAAATTTTGTAGTCGTGAACTACATCAACCAAAAAATATTTTCCGAAAGTACAATTTTTTATTGCATATAGGGGGAAAGTTATTCAAGGTCAAAGATCGTTCCAAACCGTATGTAGAGTTGTGACCAATCAATAATTGTAAGGGAACGGATCATCTGATTTTTTCTTGCGACACCTCAAATTAACTGGCAAATAATTCGGATTAATTAATAAAATTATAACTCTTTTTTTATTTGGGGTTTTAAAATGGATCGTCTCGCCGTAGAGTTAATTTACTACATTAGTGTCCTCTAATTATTCATGGAGTAGAGCGGTCAAAATTCTATTACAAAGTTTATAAAAAAAATCCAAAACCAATTGTTATTTGTTGTGAAAATAATATTAAGCAACGATTACATTATATAGAATAACACAGATTATCTGTACAATTTGAAACAGATTATCTGTACTTAGTGTAATCGGTGCACATACATGAAGAGCCAGACAAAAAATCGTTTTCTGTGCATGAATGCAACGACAAAAAATCTAAAATTGTACAGATTTTTGGTCGTAGTGTAATCATATTAAAAATGGCTCTGTGGATCTGTGTTTGTTCCTACATATTCACAGATAAATTGTCTCTCACAAAAATTTTTGTTCAACCGGTTGTGTTTTGAAAAATATTCTTATCTATTTTATTAATTATAAAGAAGGCAAAAATGAATAAAAGTAATGAAAATGATATTGAAAACGAAACCTTTTTCGTTGATGATGGCAATTCGCAGGAAATGTTCATATCCTTTGCCGAAAAAAAGCGTAAGCCAGTGCCGAAAATAGAGCATAAATGGACAGAAGATGAATGTATTAAATTAATAAAATGTGTTGAATTGAGGCCGGTAATTTGGGATTTTGGTTCCACTGAATATATAGCAAATCACCCACGCGAGATGCAGCATGGCGTGAAATAGCTGTAGAATTTGAAAACTGTAAACTAAATGGCAAAATTTGCGCACTCAGTACCGGAGGGAAAGCGGACAGATATGTCTTTGTTTAACGTGTCTTACCTACGCTGAGCGCTTTAAGGCACGTATTCTTTAGAATCATAATGGATTGTTTTCGCACAATCCAAGCGGTTATCTAGCGAGCCACAGCCCCCACGTTGCACCCAAATAGGGGCCTCTCCATATCAGGCCGATGATCGTGTGCCAATCATCGGGGCCGCCTGATCCCGTGGTACCAATTTAAGGCATTGGTCGGCCTTCGCCGGCAGACGCCGACTCGCAACATACTGGTCCTAAAACCAAGTATGCTGCTACCCTCCGCACACTCTACTACGTACCTGCGATACGTCTGCACTAACTACTCCCACCCTTGCTGACCGCAAGGGGGGGACAGTTCGACACCAACTTAAAACAGCCTGCTCCAACTTACGCGATTATGCGATTTCTCGCATATTCGCGCTCCCGTAAATATACGGGACATACCCTCGACGTAACTGCGTGTGCTCCCGGCAAGCCTCGGACAACACAATTACGGCAACTTTCTTGGGATGGGCAGCTTTCAATTAGGTGGCCTGCTATGCCACACTTCTTGCACAATCTTCCAGAGGCCGTACACGTGCGTATGATGTGTCCATACCCCATACAGCCCCAGCATCTTGTGACGTTATCGTGCTCCTTCACCTTTAAGCACAGCCAGTTGATGAACACGCGCTTCTGTTCGGTTAAGCATTCTTTTATGCGTTCGCTGCATTCGATGATAACATTACCAACTATTCCGCCTTTCGGACTATTTCGGGACGTGATGCAGCTTTTCTTGAAGTCTTCTTCGCTAACGCTGTCTCTAAGGTTCTTTTCATACAGTTGCGTCATCAATTCGTTATTGTCGACCTCAACCGGGACATCATATATAATTATACGCGGCTTCGGGTGTTTCGGCTCGCTCAAGACTAACCCAGCTTTTTCAAAGTCCGCCTTCTTTAACTTCATCAGTCATCAGTCGCTCACTTTTCGACTGGCTGCCATAACCATTTCCCTGACTTTATCAGGGTTCGCCATCTCGACAGCTCCATCACCAGCTACAACAGGGGCTGCTTTTACCACTACGGCATACGTCGGTGGGACATCTACTTTTGTCTGGACTGAAGGAGCGGCTGTTACTGGTACTGTGACAATCGCTTGGGCTGCAGTCTGCTGCGTTACCATAATCTGCTGTGTTTCTGGCCTAGGGGGTGATGCAGCCATAGCTTTTATCGCACTCTCCAGACCGAGTATTCTGCCTTCCTGCTTTTGATAGTGGCCGAGGAGCTCTATTAGCAGCTTCTCGAACTTCGCCACCATGCCCGTGATCTTAACTGTTGCAGCCTGGTTGACACCGCTGTTCTGGCTTGTTAGAAATCTTCTCATTCGCTCCTTGATTCTGAAGAATTCCGCGCTATAATAATCTTCTTCTTCCTCTGCGTCGCCATCTTCTGCCGTACTCTGCAATGCACTTAACGCACTTCCTGACGCTGCCGAAGTCACATCGTCCATTATCACGGTAGTTTCATCGAAACCATCAACTGGGCCATCGCCGTCTTCGTGGGCGGAACACTCTTCGAAACGCGCAACTTCTTCGATGACGATCTCTTCCGTTCGGGAACGCCTAGCTTTCTTGTAGTTACGGGAATCCGACATTTTACCGCCGTTCACAAGATACCACAAACCACGGAGCCAGATATTCTACCGATGTAGAATCCAACACCAAAATAACACAAATTTACAACAACAATTGATCAAAAACAATAGCAAAGTCCGTATGAATGTCCGCGTCACTATATCACAATCCGAAATTCAATACACAAGTAATCACTAACCAAAATATCAAAACCCAAAGCACTATTCAAAAACACGTCTTCACTCATCGGCTGTTCAGACCAAAAAAAAAAAGGGAAAGCGGACAATTAAAGAACACAAAATCGGGCCAAACTGCAACCTCAAGACAGAAAAAATGGCGTTTCTTTCAAGCCATGAATTTTGTGGGAGCCGCCGAAATTGTATTCTGCGGAATACGAAATAAGTACCTGAGAGAGTGGTACGTCTTACAAGTAGATGGGTGTTCTGCTTCGAGATAAGCGACGAGACAAGCTTCAATAAATAATAGAAGCTTTCCGTTATCATACGAGAAAAATTCTTAAATTTCTTCGAGTCAACATCCCTCAATTCCGACAATAATTTCACGTAGAAACCTTCTGTGTCTCGTCGCTTCACGAAATCAGATACAACAAATACGCCCCCAATATAATTATTGCAGCTGCATTTCTTTTACGTTGCCGTGTTGTTATTTTTTCCATAAAATCTATAAAACTATTATATTTTCTTTATTTAAATCTCCGAACTGTCCGACCAATTCATATAATTTCTTTGAAAGCAATCTATCTCTGCGCACAGACCAAATTGTACAGACATTTTTGACTGCATAAACTTTTATCTGGTATACAAGTGTAATCGTTGTACAGACACATGATATACGTCTGTGCGATTGACGTCATTTGTCTGGACGATTTTTGTCTGTGATAGATAAAAATATCTGTGACTTTATTTTGTCTGCGCATTTCATCTGTAAATGTAATTGTATGTACAGACAAGTCCGTCTGTCCATTTAAATGCACAAACTTTCCACAGACAAGTTGCACAGATTATCTGTGCAATTTGTCTATAGTCTAATCGTAGCTTTAGTCGATCAGGGACGAAGGCGGAGGCGGCTATCAAAAATCATCGACGGGAACTAGTCGAATCGACTTAGTCGATACGGCTTCGGGCTCTGCTGACGACTGTCACTATTCCTTCTGGAATATTTTCATACGATTTTTTCATTCTACGATAAACATTCGAATTTATTCTCGCAATTTTGTTAAAGAAAATTGAAAATCTGTGACTAAGAAATGGCCTTATCCGTCCCAAAAGCGCCCGGTGTGGCACAAATGTTGAAGGATGGTGCGCGGGTAAGTAGAAATAACATAAAAAATCAACGAATCCCTTCATTCGACTTCACAGAAAATTTCTAATGAAAAACCCGTCTGGTTTTCAACAAAGAAATGAGGTTATGTGAAGTCTAGTGAGGTCGTTCCCGAAACCCGGGGAGGGCGGATTCAATCAATATGAATCGGTACGTACCTAATTAATCATTTAAATATCGTAGATGTACAGTGGTTTAGAAGAAGCCGTCTACCGTAACATAACCGCATGTAAAGAATTTTCCGCCAGCGTTCGATCCGCCTACGGTCCAAACGGGATGAACAAAATGATCATAAACCATTTAAACAAACAATTCGTTACATCGGATGCCGGAACGATCATTCGTGAGTTGGATGTTGAACATCCAGCCGCTAAATTGATTGTATTGGCCAGTGAAATGCAGGAGGCGGAAGTCGGTGATGGTACAAACTTTGTCGTCATCTTTGCCGGCGCTTTGCTTGAGAATGCGGAGGAATTGTTACGATTGGGCATTACAACATCCGAAATAGCTGATGGATACGAACGGGCGTTGGATAAAGCTTTGGAAATCTTACCGACTCTGGTTATTCATGATATCAAAGTAAATTCGATCAGTTTCTTTGAATTTTTATTAATCAATCTCATTTTCAGGCTGTTAAAGGTTCGGAAGGTTTGAATCCGAAGTTTAAAGCATGTCTGAAGACAGCGATTATGTCAAAACAGTACGGACAGGAGGATTTCTTATCTGATTTGATTAGCCGAGCTTGCTGTTCCATTTTACCCGAACAAACAACATTTAACGTTGATAACATTCGGGTTTGTAAGATTTTAGGTAGCAGCCTGTTCCGTTCGGAGGTTGTTCATGGAATGGTATTCAAACGGTTCGTTGAGGGAGACGTAACGGGTGCAACATCCGCTAAAATCGCTATATATTCATGTGCGGTGGATATAATCCAAACGGAAACGAAAGGAACGGTGCTGATAAAGAGCGCTGATGAATTGATGAATTTCGCTCGTGGAGAGGAGAGTCTATTGGAGCAACAGATCAAATCGATAGCGGATACGGGAGCGAAAGTGATCGTTGCCGGTGCAAAATTCGGAGACATGGCTTTACATTTCTGTAATAAATACGGTTTGATGGCGGTTCGATTAAATTCGAAATTCGATTTGCGGCGATTAAGTAAAGCGGTGAACGGAACCGTTCTGCCACGATTAATCGCACCGAACCAGGAGGAACTCGGTTTCTGTGATTCGGTTGTCGTTGAGGAATTGGGTGATACATCGATTGTTGCTTTCCGTAATGAATCCGCTGATAGTCGGATTGCAACGATCGTTATCCGGGGCGCTACCGATAATTCAATGGATGACATTGAACGGGCTATTGATGATGCGGTGAATACGTTTAAGGGGATGACAAGGGATGGTCGATTGGTACCGGGTGCTGGTGCTACAGAGATTGAATTATCTGAACAGTTGGCACGGTATGCGGACACCATACCCGGTTTAGAACAATACGCTGTTCGGAAATTCGCGGCCGCTTTAGAAGTGTTCCCGAAAGCGTTGGCTGATAACAGCGGGGTTAATGCCGTTGAAGTTTTGAATAAATTGAAACAAGCCCATTTGGCGGGGAAGAAAAATGAGGGTTTCGATGTGGATTCCGAACTACCGGCAACGATTGATGCTGGCGAACGAGACATTTTAGATTTGTATACGACGAAATATTGGGGATTGAAGTATGCTGTTGGTGCGGCGGCTACCATCATTAAAGTCGATCAAATTATTATGGCGAAACGGGCTGGTGGACCGAAACAACGGCAACCGGGACCGGATCAAGATGATGATTAGATTTAATTTATTTACATTCTATTTCTTTACTAATTAAGTATTTCCTTTTTGTTCTTATCTAACTGCTTCTTTCATAATTGTTCCGTTCTCAAACGTAATGAATCCCTAATTTTATTTTTAAATAAAAGAATTGATATTCTATTCGATTGTCTTGATTATTTTATAATTAATTTTCAACGAAATGTGGTTTCGGCCGTCGTTGTTCCGAATTTTGTTGTTGTTGCCGTCCCTGCTTAACGCTTAATTTATTTTTATTATTATTCGCAACATCATCGGCTGTTATCGAATAGCTTCCGCTTAACGATGATGACACATCAGCCTTTCCTAACGGATTCACTTGTGGTCCGTCACCGATCGGTTCGATTTCTTGCCTAAAAAAATTCAAAAATTCGGTTAAATTTTTGTTAATAAATTTTTTTAAATTGAATTCAACTTACTTTACGACCCGATAACCATTTTCATCGGCTTCGTAATGCACGGTCCGTTTAAAAAATCCATCGCTATACGAATACATACCGGCTAACGATAAACCATCCCGTTTCTCTTGCCGAACGATCGATTGATCGTTAATCGTATCCTGGATGGATGAATCGAATGAATAGTGAGCACTTTGTGCTTGTCGTTCAAACAAATCCGGATCAACGTCATCCGATTGAACGATCGGATCATTTTCGATCGGTCGACGATTGGTTTTTGTTGGACGATTGATTCGATTTCGTTGTCTAACCGCCGGTGGTCCGGGTATCGTCCGTAATGTTTGCGGTTCGATTTCGATCGGTTCAATCGATTCAATTGGATTAATGAATTTTTGTTTCGGTTGATTTTCTTCAATTGGAACATCAACTTCCGGTTCATTAAATCGAGAAGTTATCTGAGTTTGTAAACGGGGTCCATTCGGATTAAGGAACTGTTGATTCGGACGGGGGTTGTTTTTAAAATTATTTAATTGCCGTTGAGGTTGGTGGTTTTCTTCGATTGGAACATCACCGGTTTCCGGTTGATTAAATCGAACTTTCTCATTTTCTAATCGTTGCTTTACGGTTTGTTGACGGACTGCTGCCGCAACGGATTCGCGGAATTTTCGGGCTGTTTCATCGAAATGGGATATTGAACCCTGGTTGGAGAAATGAAAAATTAAAAAAATCGGAGACTCTTGAGATAGCGATTTTCTTTCCAATTTTTAATAAAAATTTTCGTATCGAACCGAACCTACTTGTTATTTTATTTTTTAACCAGGAAAGTCCTTCGGTCATTTAAATTCCAAATCTTCCGAATCGGATGAGTAAATCGTGAGATATAAAATTCTATTTCCGTGGGTCCTCTTTTCTGTATGATTTGTCGCAGAATTTTCAATGCAAGTTAAGAATCTGACTGTCTGTCTTTTATTCAGTAAGAGGGAGCTCAGGCATTAAGAACAAGCCGATATCTTGCAATTGGCTGAGGTTTCTTTTAAAAGAAATTTAATATTGCGAATTACAAGTTCACAGATATAATGTCATTCCCACCCAATAAATCAATTGAATTAATTTTTTCAGGGTAGGAAGAGGTAATGCAGGATTCTATATAAGGACAGCCATGGCCTACTATCAGTTAAGAAAAATAGAGATAGGGAGGAGACAAGCATTGTAAACTTAAATTAAAATATTTCGCCAAATTTGAATATATTTTCTTCGGCCAGAAAAAAATGTAAAAACGCTGAAAGTTGCTCTGACAGTTAGGTAAAAATACAAAAATTAAATTTTTCAGAAATTTTTCAGCTGAAATTTATCTAAGAAAAATCAAAAATTCGTAAAGGCTCGCACCGAGATATTTGAATATCGGACTATTGATCCGGATTTCCGGATAATTTTCTTCGGATCCAAAAAAATGTAATGATGCAGGAAGTTTATAAATTAGTTGAGAAAACATATAAAAATATCA
>JANTOP010006284.1:0-16699 GCA_027564815.1 Symmerus nobilis
TTAATTATTTAATGTACTCATTTTCATAAAAATCAAACAGTATTCTTTTATTGCAAAATTTCATTAAAATAAAATGAGTTTTAATTTTTCGCAAATCATATGTTACAGGGGTTACTATATTGTCGAGGTAGGAGAACAAATTTATTAAAATTTCAAGAAATATTAACAAATTCTGGCGCGAGGCCTTGTTGGTTGCACCGTTTGCACCGGTACCAAGCCGGCTCTGCGTTATATAGACATACTCCTAGTATTGTCATAGCTTTGTCTACGGCAGTCTTTTATTTGCAAGCCCTTACTTTTTAAACTGTCAGTACAACATCTTCAAAGTTCTTTCCACCATCGCAGAAAATTAGTATAAAACTCAAAAATCTTTCTTTTATGAACATCAAATTGACACTTTGACATTTATTTGCCATCAATTTAAAATCAGTGAAATTGAAGATTTTCCAAAACGAAGGTTTAAGAAAGTTCCAAAGCTCATCGCTAGCTTTTAATTAAAATATTATTTTAGCCAATATGGAATCTAATTTTTCTCCCAATAATTAAATTGAAATGAAATCGGATTGTTAAAAAGCTCGGTGGAAAATTAAAATTTCTACAAAAACTTTAATGAATTGAATTGAAGGCAATCGTTGTGCTTGTTTGCTCTTTCTTGAAAATTTCAGCTATCGGCCTGAAATTAAGCATAAATAGTTTCATTTCAATGAGCTTTCGAGATTTTTGAAGCATGTTTTAATTTCAAACTTTCAATGAGCTTTTGAGATTTTCAAAGCTTAATTTTGGAAAAAGTTTAAATTTCGTTATTGGGCTGTTATCTGAATAGAAAATAAATTTGAAAACGTAAAAAATTAATTTCGAAACTTAGAGCTTTCCTTGCGCCCTTGCGTTTGGATAAGCTTTCTGCACAAATTCCATATTTCATTTAAATTTAATGAATTGGATAAAAAATCAATTCTTAATTATGTGAAAAGATATTTCAAGTTCAAGCTTTCAGTGAGCTTTCGAGATTTTTGAAGCTTTCTTCAGAATATTCGGAAATTTTGTTAAGGGATCGTTATCTGGATAGAAAATAGATCTTAAAATGTAAAAAGTAAGGTTCGGTAAATAAAGTTTTCTGGGAACTAAGTGTTTCCAGAGCTTTTGTAAGAAAAGTTTAGTTATGATATTTTTGTATTTTTTCTAAACTAATTTAAAAACTTTTGCACTATTACATCCATTTTGGATCCGAAGAAAATTATCCGGAAATCCATATCAAATGTCGCAATGTCCGATATTCAAATTTCTCGTTGCGACCCTACCGAATTCTTGATATTTCTTATTAGATAAATTTCAACTTTTCCGAAATATATAATTTTTCAAATTTTACCTAACTGTCAAAGCAACTTTCTGCGTTTTTGCATTTTTTTTTCTCGGCCGAAGAAAATATTCGGCCTGTACTCTAGTAATAGCACAGAGATGTGTTCTCTTTAATAAAGCAAACACGTATGATAAACGCTGTAACATTTTGTTAAGGGATCATAAAATTAGGCACGTTTTATGGAGATGTTGACTACATACCACTGAAGTTAATCAACTAATGTAACTAATATTTGGTGTTGAATCTACATTAATTGAAGTATTTTGTTGTTTTTACATCATAGACAATACTTTCTGTAATAATGTTTCCAATAAAAGCCATAAATTCGTCGCATATAGTAAACGACAAGTAATTTAGCAATTCCCATTCCACTATTAGCATATTTTAGTAAAATCTTCCTTCCAAAAAGGATCGAATTTGGATAAATATTCTAGTGCATCAATATAAATCCATCCTGCAAAAAAATCAGTTGATTAAATTGACATTGAAAAATAATTAATTGAAGAGCTAACAGTAGTTAAAAAGTTTGCTACAACTTCGGGAATGTTTTTGACGAAAAGAAATAAATGATTGTAAGGACATTGGTTCCAAAATAAGGGCAATTTATAACATGAATTATAAATAATTTGTTGTTTTGAGACTTTGCGGCCCCCTACATTTTACAATAGGATCATACCATACAAATATCGAACGGGCGATGTTTTAACATTCAATCTAATTCTAGGTGTCATTGAAGATGTGTTTTGGCCGTTGACTTGTGTGACAGTCAAATTAAACAAATTTGTTATCATTATTTTAAAACTGGGAGATTTTCAACAGGAAGCAGTGTACCAGTACAACAATTTGACAAACTAGATTTGTCCGGCAATAATTTATGTTTCATCCGACCTTCTTTTTCTCCATTGTCAACATCAACCCAGTTGAAAAGTGAAGAAAAAATGGATTCAACTAAAATTTATTAATAATCGAAATTATTCAATTAACCTGTGGGACTGAATTTTCTGTTTTCACTTTAACAATGTTTTCCATAATGCACATAATGGCTCGTCATTTATCTGGTTGGAAATTTCTAAGGTTTCTGATGTTGAACTGCCAGTCCAATAAAACATGTAAAATGAAAAAAAAAAAAAAACGCTTTCAACAAATTTCCAAACCCCGAATGGTGGAACGTGGTGACGAAACCAAGAACGAAATCTTCAATGTTTCTCGTTTTTAAACTTCACTTTTTATGAATTGAATTTCTTCCTCAAATCACGAGAGTTAGAAATTTGCTAAATTGTTTCCAAACGATTACAAAAAAGTTACAAAATATTACAATTCGATGCGACTAAATTGAAAAATGTTTCAAATTATCAATCAACATGCGTATTGAGACGATTTTTTACGTTCCATCATTTTCCATATTGAAAAAATTTCGTTTCATCGCCTTTTTGTGTCGCAACCACACAGATAAACAATTTATCAGTTTTTAGATAATGTCGGTTGGGCTCCGAGCACAATTTGAACACAATTCCAATAAAACCACATTAATTTTTATTATCGCCCGATAAAATTAATTCTCAGTAATTAATTAAAATTGCAAATAGACTAGTACGGGAGTGAAAAAAAAACGATTCCTCCATCCAAGCCAAACTTTAAAATGACACGAATTCAATCTATGGTCGATCTATCTGTTTCTTTCCATTCGTTTATTCATCTCTTTTCCTCATCCACCAACCATTTCATCGCCATTTAATCTAAAACTAGGATTCCACTTGTGGAAATTCTACACGAAATTTGTACGGTAACGTTTGTCATTTACGGGATCACGCAAATCAGTCATTTTACCGCTTCACCAGACAAATCCTGAATTATTATCCTGAATGAAATCTGCAATGACGACGATCAGATGTTCATATGACCATATGTTTATGACAATCAAAAAAGTAAACGATACTATTATTTAATAATAGTATGGTTAATAATCATTGATCGATTGATTGATTAACGATGAAAATGTTTAAAAAATAATGATGATAAACATGATAGTAATAAATAATATTGAAATAATAATAACAAATGTCCTTTCGAATCATATGTTAAATCGTTATCGATATTACAGTTTTGTTACAGCCGACCAACGATCAACGTATAATTATTGTTTGTCCGACGGACTTTAATGTTTCATTGTTCTAATGTCTGACAGACAATTTCTCTAAATATGAATTTGTTATAATTTACGCATTAATCTTCAAACATAATAATATTTTATGGTGGTTTTTGATGGACAAATTTGACCAGGATTTGTATAAAAATTTAATGCAAAAACATTTGATGATTCGTCAACGTTTCGGTCCACACTTTGGTGGCCTTTATCAAGGCTTTATTTAAAAAATCTATTTCTGCAAACGTTGGCGAATCATCAAATGTTTTTGCATTAAATTTTTATATAAATTAGTCAAATTGGTCAAATTAGTCTATCAAAAATCACCATTTTCTATTTTTAATTGGCCGTAGAAACTACTCATAATAATATTTTATTTATATATAGTCTGCATTTACTAGAATCATGCAACAGACTTGGCCGACGGATTTTTTTTGTCGGATTAGTGAAGCGCCTGGGTTACTAAACCATTAACGTCAATTACATATAGTACAACATTCACGGATTTAGGATATGAGATTTCAGATGAGCTTTTAATCATTAGCACAATCAAGCGGGGTATAGTCCGAACAGATTTACTTTAAAAGATTACTTTATTATATGGTTTATGTGATCATGTGTCCCGGTTTGGCTGTGTGAGATTGAGAAAACCTAGGTTGTCCGTAATGCTGCTTGCTTGCACTTATGGCCAAATATGCTTACCAATTTGATCTCGTTAATTTTCTTATTTCAATTGAATTTTATGTTATTAGTTGTTGGATATTTACTTTGTTACCCAACAACGACTACCCTTCTCAATGAACACACGTAGACACGTAGACACACCGCCCATAGTTGGTTAGTAAGATTAGTGATTAGTGATTTTCATTAAAGTTTGAAGTCCCCTGCCGCTGTAAATTAATTGTCAGTCTTAAAACTAACTATGTCTTGTGGTTTAGCAGCATTAACTGTAGGGCCTTTCAATTTTTCCCAAGCATTAAATGGATACTGTGATTCAATAAATCCGGAGTATAAACGTTATTTGCCTCGAGACTTAGCGAATATCTTAGCCTTGGCAAGCTCTTGAATTCTGAGACTTGTTCTTCCTGGAAAATCCCATCATGTGGCCTAAGCTAAAACTTTGTTAGGCAGAATTTTCATTGCTCAAGTTGGATAGAAAAATTAACATTTAAATTGAAGTAGAATGTGAGTGGAAGCCGAGTTTAACCCATCACGGCATACAAGTCCACCAGCCATATTTATTTTGCCACCCATCATTCACCTACCTGATCGCCATTTTTATGATTTCCATTCGCCGTTTGGCCGATTTGCTGAGCTTCGGTAATGTCCGCCAAATGTAGATCCGATTGATTTTCATCCATTATCGTGGATCAACCGAATCAAATATTTTTATTTATTATTTTTTTTGCCTCGTCGAATCCCAATTCGCTGTTGATGATGCGATTTGACGCGTTGTCCGTCCTCGGTCGTCGTTAATAAAATAAAAAAAATCCCGAAACGATATTTTTCTGCGATTACATACACACACACTCACTTCGCAGAACGGATTTTTGGCTTGCGGTCGTGTGAATTTGCTTCCAAATAATTTTCTTACCAAAATGGAATAGTTCCAGTGAATTTTGGCCTGGCTTTTTCGAACTTTTAATTGCTGGCAAAGGCGGCAACTATATTCAACGTTCCGCGTAAGATTTTTATTGTGTTTGTCATTAAAAAATTCCAATTTTCATCCAACAAAATAAATTTATTTGACAGGTAGACGATTCATTTTTCAGAGAATCGATCATTTTTCGGTAGATGGCATTGGAAATTTAACAGATTTTTCGATTATTTGGCTGGAAATCGAATTTAAGGTGACCAAATTTTTGAATTTTGCCTCACAGCGAATGGCGCGAATCGATTTTATTTAGAAAATAAACATGTGGAAAATTTATATTCGCAATTCGAGTTGAATGTCAAACAACATTTTTTTAATTTGAAATTTTTTTTTCAGCAAATGGAATTTGTTGAAGAGAATTTTAAATTAACCGCATACGAATTGAGAAAAAGAACTAGACGTCGGTCAAGTCTTTTTCGGCCAAACTCTGCTCTCACCGGGAATTATACAGAATCAGTCGAAGTAAACGAAGCTGAGTACGCTAACCGATTACAAGAAGAAAGAGGGCAATGGGTTGCGCTTTTAAAGGATACTTTTAAAGATGGTTCGAAAATGCTAGAACAAAAACCAGACATTAATATTATAACAGTTGGAGAGGAGGAACGGATGTATTTGCAGAGAGCACCAAATGTACAAGAGTTTTTAGAAGAATCGGCCAGATTTAAAAAAATGTGTGCATATTTTGCAGAATATTCTAAAGATTTTATCCGTAAGGAAAATCAACTAAATGGTTCAATAATTCGAGCAATAAAACATGAGCCCTAATATATTTACTTACAAATTTGTTTAAATTTTTATAAATGAATGGAGAGGGTTTCCTCCATTTTCAGAAAGGGGTTTTTCAGATAAACCACTTTTATATTTATATTTTGCTTTAAATTCTTTTGTGAAGTGAATACCGACCAATAAATATAGTCGTAGTTTCGAACAGAACATAACTGCCTATCGAGGCCTAAATAATTTAATAATTTTTTTAAGCTATTTGATAGCAACTTTAATTCAATTGTTGAGTACATATTCAGGAAAAACATAATAATGAAATAAAAATATTTGTTACAACATAATTATGAAATAAACAAAATATGAAACAAAAAATTAACATATGAACATGTTTATTTAAATAAATTAATTACAACAATTATTATACTAAATTTTCTATTAGAATGATGAGCCATATTTGACCATCAGCGCCATCTAATGCCGACCGGGGTTTTTTTTTTAAACATTTCTTCCCGATCCATATCCGAATCGGAAGTGAGCAAATGGACCGTGTAATAACATTTTTTCAATAATATGGGGAACCTTAGGAACAAAATAAAATTGTTGAGCGTTACCACGCCGCAAGCAGTGTTATTACCAGCCATCCCCACCCACGATTTCGTGACAAATTTAGGGAAAGAAGTGCCTAAAGAAATTCTCCCCCAAATAAACTTAATTAAAATCGGAAACTATCGGTTGAAAAGTTCTGTGGAACATTAAAATCTTCACAAAATCTTTAATGAATTGAATTGAAGGCAAATTATCATAACGGCATTCATTAGCTTTGTTCGCCCTATTTTGAAAAAATTCTACTATCGGCCCTAAATTTTGCATACATATATGTTATGTATAAGCTTTCGAAACTTTTGAAGCATCTCTTTTTGAGAAAATTATGAATCAAATTTAAATTTCTTAATCTGAAAGCAGGTTAACCAAAATTTTTGAAAAAATAAGATTAGTCTTTTGTGCTTTTGTGTCTATTTCACTTACAATTATATCACGTAAAAGTCTAAGGGGTGCCATTCCCTAGAATTTGACCTTACACATATCTACTATTCTAGATAAGTGTTACACTATCCTAAGCCGGCCCTAAAAATTCGGCCTAATATTGATTTCTTCAAATTTGGGGCTAAAAATGGGCTAAATTGAAATAAGGGGTGAAGGAAAACTTCAACACAAAATTTCGACTTAGTGGATCAGAATCAAAATTTTGAATTCCTGAACATCGATAGCCGGTAAAAAATATATCCCCAGAATTATATGGTTAATTAAAACAACGAGAATTGAGATAAATGCTTTCTTATTATTTTATTTTATTTCTTTGACTCAATTTTTCTCTCTCATTTATTTCTCTTCAAATGTGATTTATTATTTAGTTTCTTTTTTTTTATAATATTTCATTGTAAAAAAATGTTATCTCATTTCATTAAAATTATTTTATTTCTTTTATTTTTAAGATATTCATTTTAATTTTATTTTCTGCATTCCATTAATTTAGAAAAAAAATTATATCTATATTAATTCTTGCATTTAATTAACTGGTAGAAAATCAAAACAATAATATAATATTGAAAAACATAATAATTAATTAATTAAAGGAATTATATACTGTGTGTGGTTTTTACTAAACATTCTTACCATACAATTTTTTTTTTCGTTTAAATAAATTGGTTAATTCATTTATAATTTAATTAAAATGTTAGTTTAATTAATAATTTTAAGGTTACTTCCAAGCATAATAAGGTTAATATGTATTTTCTTTTTTCACATTTTAATTTTTTTTATGTAGAAAGTATTCATTTTATTTATTTTTTACAAATTTTTGTTTATTATAATTATTTAAATTAAAAAATAATTAGTTTTATTTTATTACATTGTATTTTATATATGTATGTATATGTTTAATGCATATGAGTGAGTAATTAAGGATATTAATTATTCCATGTTTAAAATGAATGAATTAATGAATGGATGCCTATTTTTAGGATAAACAAAATTAATCATGGCAATAATGGATTTTAACCTGAAAACATTAGCTAAATTTTAAATAGGATTAATTTTTCGAAATAATAAAATAGTATCGATGATATGTCATGTCTTTGTCATCGACAATTAAAAAACATATGATAGGGTGAAATGTCTTCTTTGTTTAAGCAACTATTAATCTCGCGGTATTTTAAATTTAAAACGAAAATGTTTATGGAGATGAATACCATGATACCAGAACTATTTTGTAATTTGTGCGTATACTAAAAAATGTCCAGCTATATTTAATTATTGTTAATTTAGAATTTCTCCTTTCCCCAAATTTTGTACAAGTTTTAGATTTTAATTATTTTTCATTTAATTTTAATTTAGGAAGAATAGATAATTTAATAGAATTTTTAATAAATTTGTATAACATATATTTCAATTCAGTGCGAGGGTTGTCCGTATTAATTTAATTTTTCAAATCAAACAAAATAAGAATCCAGAAAATAATTAAACATTCAATAAAAAAAATCTATGGAGATTATTACTTATTTACGTACTGATGTTTTCTAATTACCTATTTCAACGAGTATGGATTAATATTTTGTATATAAAAAAAACTAAATTTAATATCTAAATTTTTTTCCCTAATTAAATTATTAATTTAAAAATACAAATTTAGTTCTATTTCATAAATATTGCTCATTCACCCAAACCATCCCTCGTCTAAATAATTATACCCAATAAAATCAAATCAATTAAAATGGCAGCAAAAATATTACAAATCAAAGAAATAAAATAATTTTTGAAAAACATACTTCTTTTTTGAAGAGAAATCAATAATTAAAAGAAAATAATAAAAATTCCTAACAAACAAAGACGAAATATATATTTTGGCCAATTATATTTCTATCTTTTTATAATTTTTTTATATTGAATATTTTAAACAATAATTTAATAAACATTGTACATTTTATAAAAGAAGATTAAGTAATAAAAAAAAAATATAAAAAAAAATCTTAAGCAATAAAATTACTTTATATATTTTTATACTGATGTTCTTTAATTAAAAAAAATTTACTTTATTTTTTTAATTAATAGGTAATAATTATCTATTTTTAATGATATATAATTAAAGTCATTTTCTAGTTTCTTTTAAATAATAAATTTCAATTAAATTTGACATCAATTTGGTAAAAACAAAAACAAACAAACAAAAATAATAATTATAATTAAATTCCAATTATCCAAAATAATTAAATAAAATTGTTTCTAATTTTTTCAAAATAAATCAAAAAAAGATAATACAAAATAAAAATACAAATTAATATTTCTAATATATAAATCTATCCTTTTATTTGACACCGCTCCTAAATGCTATTAGGCTAGCGCCACAGCACCTATTGAATTTCGATGTGAAAGTCAACGTGCGTTTCCGGTTTGTTTCTTTTAGTTTTGTTCATATTCTATTACCAATTGGCCATGCCCGGTTTATTAAGCGTCATAAAATAGATTTGACACGATGAAGCACCCTTGGCACTACTAAAGAACACCTTATCATTCCTTTCGCAAAGGAATTTAAGACGTTGAGCCTTTTTATGCATAAATACACCATCTAAGTGGCCAGTTTCAACGGAACGTATCTAGAAAAATAAAATTATGAAATTAAAAAGTGTTTTCTTGGTTTCAACAATTTGAATCGAAATTTTGAAATTGTATTACCTCAATTGCTTTGTTACCCCAACCCATTATTTGACCAGTACCAATGTATGCAACGGAAGTAGGCATTTCACCCCACTATAGATCAAAGAAAAATCATTTAAAGAATTTACTAAACAATCGCGATTAGACAATTTTTCTAAAGAAAGGTATTTTCGTAGATTAAACGGAACTACAAGTTTCCGAATAGTATTCCTAAAAAGTTGAAAGTTATTTCTAAATTCCAGAACCTTAATCTACCAGAGAGAAAGATAAAAACATAAATAAATTTTTAAATGCATAGCTCGTATAGTTATACAGCGAAAAACAATTAATTTCGATTCGGCAATTGAATTTCCGGGATAACTACATTCCGGCAATCTCCTTTCTCCTCGCATCCCTCTATCATATTCAATTTGTAATTTGAATTCCTTTTGTGATCGGCTCTAAGAACTACAATCTCGAATGATTTTTCAGAAGATGGAATTTTTTAAAATATTACGAACTTCCTCTGATTTCCTAATCGTTTAATAATAACTGACCTTTGATGACTTAAGATGTTATACCATAGCATTGGAGACTTATTATACGTTTTCAGTGGCATAAGATTGTTTTCTTAATTTAATATTTATTATACAATTATTGGTTTGTTTTCTTAGATAGACTTAAGCTAATCTGTCTTTTACACTTTAACATCTGGAACTAGAAATATTTATACCTTTCTCTTTTCAACTATTTGAAGTTATTTAATAAATCTCCAAAACTTACCTGTAATACAATATTTTTCGATACCCGACCCATTGTATTCACATAGACGCCCTCGTTATCATAGCACAGTAATAACTGCATACCATTTGAATTTGGAAGCGCTACTATACAATGTGGAATTATTGCAAATGGAGTCTAATGAAAATATAAAATGGCCGATTAATATTTAATTATACAAAATGACGGATGAAGGAAATAAGAACCGTACATGTTTCGGCAGATAAATATCATAAACGCTAGCCGAATCTAAATCAACGGCATGGAATCCTTCCTTCGATCCATAAATCACTTTTAACCGGGACGAGTCTTCTATAGTTAAATCGACTAATAGAGGGCTATGTACTAAATCTCCAAAAGTCTAATAAATCAATTATTTGTTTAAAAAAAAATAATTAATAATAAATACAAATTTAAACCTTAAAAGCCATAAATTTATGATATGGTTTCGGTGCCCAAGCGTATATTTCAATTGAATCTTTCAATGCAATCACTAAAAATTTGATTCGTTCATATTTGACAATTTTAAAATGAACAGCACCTTGTAGATCGCCAACGTTTATCCAGCCGTTTCGTCGTTCGACTTGCTAAAAAATGAAAAATTTTCAAATTTTAAAACGTCGTTCAATTCATAAATGTGTCAAAATTATTTACATCAGACAAACCGTCGGTACGTAAAATTTTCGATTTCAACCATGACAAATAGTATACTCGTACGCGATTCTTCTTACCCGATATCGTAACCAATATATTTTGACCCTCCAATACTTCCATCTGTTGGAAGCGTCGACGTGATATCAATTGATAAACTTTACCCTGACCGGAACGATCCAGCAACATTAAACCATTTTCGGTGCCAATTAATAGATTGACACCCCACAGTGCGGCACATAATATTTCCGAATTAAACCGTTTCTTATATTTTCGTATTTCGGGTGTATCGCTGCTAGTGTCATGTGACGTTGGTGTCACGTTAACATTTACATGACTTTCACGTCGCGACGGTCCCGAACCGCCAGCACCAAAACCGAATGTCAAAAATGAACGTTGCTTCTGTTGGAGGGCGTACGCATGTGGCGGTAATTGATTTGGTGAATTATTATTATTTATGTTCGGTTTGTTTGGTGAATGGGATGGGATGGAGAGGCGGGTAGCGGATTGATTTATCGTTGAGTTTGGTGAATTTGGATTGGATGTGTTGGCGGTATGAATAAAGGATTTGGATGGCGTTGAATGAGCCGAATTAACAGCAGCACGATACTGAATGGTGAAAATTGAAAGAAAAGAAATAAATAATTACAATTAATGAATTATTATTTAACTGATATTTATTTATAAACTTTAAACATTAAACATCTTTCGATAAATAAATCAAATTGAATCTTTGAAAACAAAAATGCGTTGCAAACGAACGATTTAAATTTAAAAAATTGATTTATTTATCGAATTAATTTATAAAACCAAACAAGAATTAATTTTGTTAATAAATCAAATACTAATACATCTTTGAAAACAAAACATACCAAACAAGACTCGTATATTAAGATTGTATTAAAATATTCAGAAATTCTAATAGTTAATTAGAGATGCCAATTTATGGAAATGGAGGAACTATTTAAATGATTTTTTAATTTATATACTTAATTTCCCTCGTCTTCAATTATATTTATGAATTTTAATCTGTTAATCTCATGCTATTAATTTATTTTTAGTTTTGTTAATTTTATTTTAGACTAAATACGATGCCGAAATTAAACGAATTTAATTTCAAAATTTAACAGCAACTATTAAAACCTTGAAACTAATATTTAATTCAACCCCTTTTATATACAAATTTTTATTTTTAAATTATGAATCCATGAAGCCCGAAAAATATTTGTTAATATTTTTATAAAAAATCGAGATGAAAATTTAAAAATTTTATTCCAAAAAAAAAAAATTAAATGGCAATTCTTCGGGCTTTCGTGGCGGGCGGAATGATTGATTACAAATATATAACGGGCATGATATTAGAAGTTAGATTATGAATAGTGGAAATAAACCCATAATGAAGAAAATTATTATTAAGAAATGTTTCCTTTTTTTAAATAAAAAAAAAAGAAAAGAAAATAAAACATTAAAAAGTATAAAAAAAATTGTTATCGAACCAAAATTTTTGATTTGAAAATTTACGTAGGTACTTACTATGTTTTGGTTTTTTATTCGTAAATTTTGAAATGTCGAATATTATTTCCATTTGAATTGGACGAAGTAAAATCCGTCCGTTCAGCGATATTTTTTTAAAAATATTTTTAATTTTTTAATGTCAGGCGTGAAGAAAAAGACAACAAAATTTTGTGATTACAAAATTATTGAAAATGTATTTAATTCAGAGCAAAAAAAATATTTAATGTATAAAAGATGGATTAAAAAAAAATGATTAAAGACCCAACCCTAACTATAAAATTTAAAAAAAAGAAGCAAAACAAAATGGCGAACGGATCCATATTACAAAATGGCCTGTGACGCTTAGAAAAATGGTATGTGAATCCACTACCACAGAATCGAATCAAATTTCTCTAATTATTATTTTTTAATTAAAAATAAATTAAATTGAAAGAAGAATTTTTTATTAGTCACAAACCGAACAAATGAAACCAAAAAATTTGTTGGGTTAATATTTAAATTATTTTATTCAATAAAAAAAAATAAAATGATGCGAAAAAATTCTGTTCTTAATTTAATCAAACAAAATTGGGAGCTTAATTTTATTCTGTTGAGGGGATTCATACTAAAAATAATTGTTATTTCTCAATTTAATTTCTAAAAAAAAATTAAAAAATTACTTTTACGATTGTTTTTATATTTGGTGGGAAAATAAATCAAAAAAACGGGATTTCAAAATATATATAAATAAAAACTAATTATTAATCGAAAACATACCTCTTCGCTGGAGCTTTTGTCATGGCGGGGTGGTGTGGCTGGCGATGCTTGTGACAATAAATCGGGTAGTACACCGCTGGTACGAGAATTAACACCGCTCGCTTCGCCACGATTCTGAAAATTTTTACAATATTAGGATTTAAATTCGTCTTTAACCTTTAATTGAAATTAAATTAAAAAGTAATTAAATTAAAAATCTACTTTTGTTAAAAAAAAAAATATAAAAAATTAGCAAATGAATTAATATCTTAAATAATAAAAAACCAATTAAACCGATTTCTTTTTTAAATCAAATTTAAACTAAAACATAGTATTTTGATGGCATTTTCTATTCCAATCAGATCATTATAGATATGTGAGATTTAGAATTTTAGGTAATAAATGCAAGGACAAATAATAAGCAAAAGCAAGAAAGAATAGCAAAAGCAAATGATTTTAAAGCGTTAGAAATAGTCCAGTTCAAGTTCTAGTATATTCGAATAGAACTGATTATACAAAAATAAAAGTTAGAAATTTAAGCAAACTTAAAGTTATACGCACAAAATAACAGCAAATATTAGAGCGATGTGAGAAGAGTTTTCTAAACAAGATATGAAAATCATCGATAATTTACTGCAGAAGATCGCTTAGCTGTACGAAGTCATCAAGATTGAATAACTTAATTTCATAAATGTAACGAGTCATTAGAACATTTACTGTAAATTAATTAATATTAAAAAGTTACGACTACCATAATGTAAGAAGTGCGCCAAAAAGCAATGCACATTTTCCAAAATTTGGCATAAATATGGGGCGATGTCGGCAATTGAAATGTACTCACATAAAGATAGCAGATTTCTTAAAGAAAGCATAGTCGATAAGCTAATAGGAAAGTAATGAGGGAAGGTTATAGGCTATGCATTATCTGAATAAAGCATAAAGCATTTGCTACCGATTTTAGCGCTCGGAAAATCTAACCCGAACCGAACCCGAATATGAATCCTGAAATTCGGGGGTCAAATTTGAATGTTAAATTTTAGAAAACCCCCGAGAATGCCTAAAAAGAATTTTCTCAAAAACAGTGGTCACTTCTGTCTATACTATCCTGTAAAAGAAGGAATTGTGGAATTTCGGGCGTCGTCGTTCAAGAATATTTTTTCAAATAATAATTATGGAAGGAAAATAATTACACGAAATAATAAAAATTAATTATAAGGAAATGACAATGAAAATAATTTTTATTTAAATTAAACATTAATGATAAATGGTTAATGAATGAAACGACCGATGACAGTATTTAAATTTACTAGTTGTTGGCAGGCTTAGCCTGAACTGAATAATTTTTAATTATAGATCCCTTTGATAAAGGCCTCATATTGTGCCGAAACGTGAGGGAATAAAATTTCAAGAAAAAAAATAAAAATAATAGCCAGAAGAATATATTTTTTCGACTGTTACTTTTATTGCGCCAAAATTCATTGACCGCTAAGCCTGCCAACAACTAGTAAATTAATGATAAATAATTCTTAATTTAATTTAATGCCGCTAAATAATTTGACTTTTAATTTAATTCGTCTCATTAGATTTTGTACAACTTGAAGCGGATTTAATAGCATGTCCAATGTCCACGATTTCTTGAAATCTTTGATTATTTTTACTAGTTGGCAATCCTTTTTCATTTTTCTTTAAATATTTCTCCAATAGATTTCAACGGGCAAAATATCACCATCTACCAACCAAGATCTGAGCTTTTGTTATTGCCCTGTTTTGTTAATCCGTATTACGCTTAGTAACTACATTTTCTTTGCGTAGCTTTAGTCTATTATCCGTCTTAATTCATTGTACCATTGTATGATTTGTGATTAATATCCTGGCAATGCCTCGAATCGATATGTATACAATTTCTCTGTATCAACCCGAATACTTTCCTTTACATTTTTTTGTCGTATCTGTAGGTTGGGCACTTTTTTCTGGACCGTCTCACCATCAAGATATCTTTTGATAGTTCGTTGGACTGTCCATACTGAGGTATTGACTTCTTCGCATTTTTTTTACAGAATAATTTAGATTTTCCGCACATCTTCGGCACGCCTTTCTTTCCACTTTTTTATTCTAACTGCCTAATTTGTCCAATACAAATAAACATTTCTCTAGAAACAGCAGGGATGAGACAACATAAAATAGAATTGCTTTTCGTTCAGCCTATTGTTGCATGAAAGATACATACTTGACAAAAAAAATGCACATTGAAACATTCGTCAAACGCAAAAAAAAAGTCCCATCAACTATCCCCAATACTTTACGAACGGTAGAACTGATTAAGATTGATTTAAATTTGATATAATTTATTTGTCACGTAATCGATCCATCATTTACGAGAGTATATTGGCACAGCTATGCTTTCCTAGAGACCTTACAAAAATGACTAACATGGCTTGTTAAGATTTCTTAGGACACATGAAATTGGATTAGGGAATTTGGATAGGAAACCATTAAATCTACAAAATCCAACTTTTTTCCTGTTGTTACAGGATAGCATAGCAACACTTTAACACAGCTTAAAAACTATTTGAGGCGGAAAAAAAAATTCCAGCAAAATCCAATATTCAGGATGGTTTTCGTTGTACCGGAATCTATCCGTTTAATGCGAATATATTTACACCGACTTCTTATAACAACAGATTTGATGGCACAAGAAGCAGAGGCCACAAAATAACAGGTCAGAAAAGATGAACAGGCCAGAAGAGGTGAGAAAGAGCTGGTCCAATCTTCCATCATGATGAACCTGCTCCTTTCAAAGAAGTGAATAGTTAGATACATCTTCTCGATATACACGTGGACCCAACATTGATAATATAATGCAGGCTTAAAGGTACCTCAATGTAAAAAGAAAAAAGTACACATTACTCGAACATAGTGTGTGTACCCATTGCGCTATTGGCTGACCAATATAGACACTAATAGATTGTTCCATATGGGGCTAATATGGACATAGTATATAACTTGACTTGGGAAATCAGTCGTTCGAAACTATTGCAACCTAGTAAAACAGTGCGCAATATAGATGGATAAAGTGGCGGAATTTGCAGTATGGGCTTATCGACGAAACTGTATTTGATTTCCTATTATCATATATGCATGAACAACCCACTGATGAATCGTAGTGCTATAGCTTTCTCCTATTTCGTGGTTGCTGAATAGCTGATTGACATCATGCCATATAAGAGATTGCCTAATGGGTTTCTCCGCATTTGGCGTCTCGTTTTGCGTTAATGATTAGGGATACGAATGACTAAAGCCTCGTTTTCATGGCGATAGTACTCTCACGACAATACTATCATGATATTCACCTTGATAGTACTATCGGTGTTATGGTATTGTCTACACGCTAGGAGATGACTGCGATAGTAATTCAATAAAAATAAAATAAAATGATAAATAATATATGATA
>JANTOP010006295.1:0-16698 GCA_027564815.1 Symmerus nobilis
GGTCAATACTTCGAATAAACCATTTTGATTTTTATGTATTTAAGTATTTTTGTGTTTTTCTTAGTGAAAGAACGGCAATTCTGAGGTTACGGACCTGGTACAATGGAATTTATTCGGCGATCGACCAAAAATCAGCCAGCGATCGACCAGTTGATCACTGGACACCTCTGATCTATACTTTAAGATGATATATTGATATTAAAAAAGAGTTTAGCAGTTTTTATAAAAAAAATCCTAAAAATTACTTATTTTTTCGCGCTACAACTGGTGCGATCCCCTTAAACGAAGCGATAACTCCAAAAGTTCTTCATCAATAACGATGAAATTATGCACACATATTTTCTATAATATTACTGTCTAGTCTAGATGAACCTAGTCTAGTCTAGGTTTTGGAAAATTTGTTAAATGAATAATTTTTCCGAAGCAGAAAACTCGGAAAACGTGGTCTAGGTTCATCTGTAAATTATAACATTATAATAATGGTACAGAAATTTGCTCTTTCTTTTCAGATCAATACAATTCATCACCTGTCGACAACTCTTACCGCGACCTTCGAGGAAGACTGGGCCATAATTCCATCATTTTGGATTATTTATAAGAAAATAAAATTGTTTAGAGTACTTAAAAGTATTAATAAGCTAAGTTTTGAAAATATTGAATTAATCTTTCATTTAAAAAATAATTATCATCTAAAGATATTTTCTAAAAATTTAAAGGTTACAGAAATGGGTAACATGTCGGGTTAAATTATACAAAAAATGAAGAAAAGTAGAAAAACCCAGGAAAATATAATAATGAGCTAAAAAGTAAAAGAAAAATCAGGGTTTATCCTTAAACCTGGACTTATTTCCTACTAACTTTATTCGACCTAGACTGGTTCTGTGGACACAAGCAATAACGACTTAAGTGTACTTAAGACAAAATTGAATTTTCAGCACCATGGTATTCCCCATGTCCGATTAGGTATACCCATAAAAATTCTCAAGCGAATTCTTTAATTTGGCCAAAATATAGCTATTTGAAGAAATGCATAACCGCGTAAGTTCATGTATTTGTATAAATTTATAAAACTTTAAATCGCTCCCCTGAAAAATAGCAAAAATCGACTTAAGCCGTTTTTGCTTGTGTCCACAGGGTTGAAAGGAAGGGTAAAAATAAGAAGGTAAAAATGTAATAAAATTCAGATCTAGTAAATATTTCTAGAAACAAGTTAAATATTGGAGTTTTTCCATATCTCCTAGGTACAAGAAATACCAAATCGAGAGAAAAAGTTCACAAATTTCTTAATATAGATTTTTGGTATAATTTCAAAAATAAAACTTGTAGGATTTTTATTATTTATTATTATTTTAATTTATAATATTTAAATTTAGCGACTTTCATTATCATATTTTTAAATCTACTAATCGTCAAATTTATCACGATTTCAACTAGGATTGTAATATAATATTCTTTCCACCTCAGGGGGACGCTAACCGTACGCCCCTGCAAATAATAATAAATTGTTTTAATTGGTCATTCATAGGATTAAATAAAATTTTAATCCAAAATCGTATTTCAATTTTGGAAGGAATTTTTCAAAAATAATCTGTCAAAATAATTTAAACAAAATTCTTTAAAATAAATGAGTATATGAGCTGCCAAATCCTTCTACGCTCAACTTTGTCAATAACTTAAAGCTTTTAGAATTTAAAAGTTGAGCAAATCGAGATTGAAAGAATTTGGGTAGATAACTCTGCGGCCAGAACTTATAGCCCAGTTGAGTTAATTTCTATCATACCGTCGTATCCTCTCTATTATCTAGGATAATTTATCCTAGTCCTCTCTATCCTTCGTTTTGTATGTTCCAATATCAAGTTGCAGTCCAGTTCTCCTAGTATTATCCATAGTTCATAGTATTATGGAAATGTAAATGTTTAACGATATTTTCAATGAACTGAATATGAAATAAACATTTTAAATTTGCTCAACAATTTTCTATCAACGTTTCTAAAATAAATCTTCTTAAACAATTTCGAAGACTCCGACTGCATGAATTTTAGAGCAGAGTTCCGAGTCCGAGTAAAGGCCCAGGAACTCGCCGAGTCCAAGTCGTGTCGGGGCGAATTTCGAAACCCTAACTCAGGTACTATATCAGTAGCATATATGTGCACAGTTTGAGGTAAATCTTATCTACCTTAATCTAATCTAACCATTAATTATCTTACAATTGAAGAAGTCAGAAAGCCACCAGGAACTCGCAGTTTTAAAAGAGATAAATCCTATTCAATATTTTATGATTTCAACAAACTAATAAATGTTATTATTTCTGATCAACAATTTTCTCAATATGATATTATAGTCCTATAGCATTTTTGATGGTTGGTCATCTTTTCTTTTTTAGATAGCCATTTGTTCATGATGGTATTAATTAATTCGATCTTGGTTAAAGGTTTTTAATTTCTTCATTTAAAGACAACATTTTGTTAACCAAAATGCAGGGTTTCGCCAATATTACATATTATATATTAATAATTATATTATTATGCATGCAAAACATACAAAAATATAAAATAATTATATTGGCAATACAAGTATTGAAGTATAAACAAATATACTAAAAGAGACGTGTGTCCGTTAATTGAATAATAATGAACAAAACATCTCTATCTACCCCTGTGCCACGATTTCGAGATTATAGTGTATATTTAACTAACTTATTTTATTTATTCGGAAGAAGAAATATTGTTTAGAGTTTTTTGATATAATCACGTTCATTTAACATACTTATCAAATCCATTCGAAAATATAGTATATAATTTAAATATGGTACATATATTAATATTTAATTAATCTATAAATATAATTAATTCGATAAGATTCTCTTAATTACTCAAGATTTCTTTCTTCTAATCGAACGATCTTATTAGCATACATATTATGCTCTAACATTTTCTTATGACCTATTAATAAATTCTTTTATATGTAAAGAAACTACTTGGAGTAAATGCATTTTTATCACCATATTGTTCCTTATCATCGTATTGTTGCAAATAAAATGTGATTTTTTATGTTTAACGCTTCACTACATTAACCAATACGATAATCTCATAACATATTATATATAGTCTTACTATAAATACAACTGTAAACAATAAGTACAATATAATTTTGAGTTTTTATAGAATTTCTTTCACTTATTGTTAGTAATAATCTTTGTAGTGAATAATTTTGTTATCAGTATACAAGCCATACTTATAATATATTAAATATAATTGCTTATATATTATATTATTATCTACCAAAGGACAAACCACCTCTGAAGACAATTCGCATAATTGCCCTAATAATGAAGAAACTTTCGCTTCTCATTGTTACTTAAAAACCATTGACTAGAAATTAAACTTCCCTTCTATATTTAAACTGCCGATTGACTTCAAGTCTAGAAATGTTCAGAACTGGGAGTCTATATTGTGTTCCATCATCTATGTATACAAGCGTTTAATATTCTAATTTTTATTGCTGCAAATTTTGCTAACTCAAATTATTTTATTTAATATAACTCTAAATCATTTTACTAATTTTCTTATCAACTTTAGATTGAACTATAAGGGGGAATGCTTTTTTAGCACAAGGGAGTTGCTAAAAAATATTTCTTGAAATCTGAGATATGGTCCACCTATCCGGGGATTCTTCCCGTCAGCGAAAGTTACGTAGTACTTGAAGCCTTTTTTTCTTAGATCTATATTCTCCATTGATGTGGAGGTATGGTATCGGATAACAGTTTATACGCTTTGAAATTTATTTTCCGTCCTAATAATTCAAAATCAGTGAAATTGAAAATTTTCTGACAAAGTCTTAGAAAGTTCCTAAAGCTCATCAAAAAATCTCTACGAAAGCTGTAATGAATTGAATTGAAGGTAAATTATCATGTAGGCATCTATTGTCCTTGTTTACCCTTTGCTATCGACTTGAAATTTTGCTTGATTTCTTTCCATGAGCTTTCGAGATTTTTGAAGAATGTTTTTTGGGGTAAATTTGATGTTTTGTCAAAGAACCGATATCTGGATGAAAAATAGCTTTTAAAACGAAAAAAATTAAGTTCGAAACTTAAAGCCTTCACTGAGTTTACAGTGAATTGAGAAAGTTTTTAGCGAAAATTTCATATTTTATCTAAATTTAATGAATGGAATAAAAATGATATAAAATGACATTATAATTTTAAGGGCTTACTTCTAGTCATGCGGTCGAAAAAAATCAATTTATTTTAATTATTGTATATGTAATGATTATTATTTTAAATTACTATTTGCACATAAAAGAGTAACTTATAAAGAACATATTTTATATTTTTTCAAAAAAAAATATATCAAGAATTATTTGATTGCCAACAGTTTTTCGGAAAAGGTTAAAAAAAAAGTTACTTTGCGGTGCGCAACATAACTCATCACAGAGTTATCCGAAATTAAAAAACCAAAAATATTCTGTTAATAGATGAATTTCTCTCGGAATTGAACGAATCTATTTTAAAAAATATTGAATTTTTAGTGCGATTTTGAAAAAAAATATTATGATTTACCCTAAAATAAACGTTATTAATTGCGTGTTAAATAGACTGTAAACAAAAAAATGAAAAAATGATTCGTTCAATCCCGAGAGAAATTCATCTAGTAACATAATTTTTGTAAGTATCAAAATTTTTTTGGTTTTTTAATTTCCGATAACGCTATAATGAGTTATGCTACGCACCGCAAAGTAACTTTTTTTTTTAAACCTTCTCCGAAAAACTGCCGGCAACCATAAAATTCATGATATTTTTTTTTTTGAAAAAATATTAAATATGTTCTTTATAAGTTACTCTTTTATGTACAAATAGTAATTAAATATATTAATCATTAAATATAGTTAAAATAAATTAATTAAAAATCGCTTTTTTCAACCTCATGACTAGAAGTAAGCCCTTAAACTTTCAATGAACTTTCGAGATTTTAAAAGCTTTATTTTGGAAAAAGTTGAAATTTCATTAATTGACCGTTATCTGGATAGGGAGAAGGTTTCTCAACATTAAAACTTAATTTCGAAAGTTAAAGCGTTCGTTAGGTTTATAATAGTTTGTATAAGTTTACTCCGAAAATTCCATATTTCATTTAAATTTAACGAATCGGATAAAAATTTAATTCTCAATAATAAAAAAAAACATTTTAATTTTAAGCTTTAAGTGAGCTTTCGAAGTTTTTTAAGCTTATTTTTGGAAAATTTAAACTTTCGTTAAGAGATCGTTATCTGGATAGAAAATGGATTATGAAAAGTAAAAAAACGGTTTAAAAAATGAAGCTTTCTGGGAGCTTTTAAATTTTTGGAGAGCTTTTGTACGAAAAGTTTATTTTTGGTATTTTTGTATTTTTCTTCAACTAATTTATAAACTTCCTGCATCATTATATTTGTTTGGATTCGAAGAAAATAATCGGGAAATCCAGGTCAAATATCGCGATGTCCGATATCTGGTTCAAACTTCTCGGTGCGAGCTTTTACGAATTTTTTATATTTCTGAGATAAATTTCAACTTTTCCGAAATATATAATTTTTGTATTTTTACTTAACTGTTAAAGCAACTTTGAACGTTTTTATATTTTTTTCCGACCGAATAAAATATTCGCATTCACTCTCTAGTAATAGGACTAATATATCTTTTGAATAAAGCAAACGCGATTGATAAAGACTGTAACATTTTGTTAAGGATTAAACAAATTCTGAACACCTTATGGAGATATTAACGGCACGCATAATTGCTTGCATACATTAAGGACATAATATTGAGTTAGTAAGCTTAAATTTTAATAGATTATAGATTAAAGAAATTAAAATATAGGCACTACAAAAATACAGGCGTTTATAAGGTCAACAAAAAAGTTAAACCTTTTTGAAACTTATTCCTAAATACAAAAAAAAGAATTATAAAAATTTGTACGGATTTATGTATAATTATAATTTAATTAATTTAATTACATTTTCCAACAATATTTTGAAAATTTTCTACCCAACGTTATATTTATTCGTTCTGGTTGATTATATCCATTAAATAAATTATCGTGTGTATGGTTTCGTATATATTATAATCACTTCAATACTATACATATGTCTAAAAGTCATTATAGACTTTTGTGTATACCAAAGTGAAAATTTTTAATTGCATCTGTTTTGGAGCTCTTGGGGAAAACCGGTTGAAAATATACTGGGAAATGGAAATTATGAGTATGAGATTTTGTAAAATACTTTTTTTTCGTTGTGGGTATGGGGCGGAGGCTCCAAAAATTATATTTATGTTGGCATATAACCCGATAAAATTAACACATAAATTCTTTTGAAATACACATTGTATTGTTTCCGCAACCATGCGCTTCTCTATTATGTGGAACAATAATTTTTTCTGGGTTAAGGGTGATGGAAACTTTTATATATGATTAAGGGAACTTTGGGTTATACTAATTCAACGTCGACTACAAATTTGTTCCTCAGATTCCTTTGATTATATTGATTGATATTATACTCAATTTTGCCCCACAATCTCCTAAATGAAATGTTAAATATAATAATTTTGTTGCCTACAATATTATCATCATAGAAATATAATTTTTTTCATATCCCCAATATGACTCGGTCTTCTCTCATCTGAAACACCATCCTCAGAATATTGTTTCGCATCTCTTACACCATTTTGTAGTTTTATTGTATATGTGAATATACTACTCTAAATTAATACTCCTACTTTTGGAAAATATCGTCTCAATTTGATATAACCTCAACCCTATCGAAATACGAATAAAAAAAAATTGAATACAGAAATACAAAATCACAACCTAGTGATTCTGGGCCTTGACTCATCTCGATGGAACGGGTTTTGAATTGTGCGGTTTTTCGGGTGATACCACTATATATCGCGAGTTTTATTGTATTGCTTGGTATATTTTTCTTGGCTCATAGAGCACAACAGTTTTTCGGAGAGGGGATATAATTTCCGTTGCTGATATACATAATTATCGTATAACATTTATGTTTTATTATGATTTTGGGTTTTATTTTTGCAGCATTACTTTTGTACAATTTTATCAGAAACATTTTTTGGCTATTGTTTGGTCATAAATAATGTAAGCCAGAAGCTCACAATTACCCCAGAAACTATTTTATATTATATAGTAGCAGTAGATATTATTTATCTTATTGCTTTCTATTTTCTACTACTCATTCCAAGGCAATTATAATAAATTTCTATCAAAATTTGTTCTACAATGGTCCCAATTTAGAGGTCTAATAAGAAAATGAAACATAGTCATCGGTTATGTTAAACGGAAATGAAGTGTTAAAATTGTTAAGCATAAGGGCCAACTCAACCATTTATGACCCATTCTTCAAATAGGATATTATGTACATTTGTTTAGTAATCGGTTCAATTTATGTAAGACAATTTAAATGCTTCCGTAATAAAGTAGTAGCACAGAGTAGGGTAGACCGGGGCAAGTTGTCACACATTTGGTCTCAACATTTTTTTATTTGTTTTCCTAACATTTGAGTAGGGTGTGGCACGCCAACGTTTCGAGTGAACCCTTGGGTACAATTTAATAGTAATAGATTTTATTCAATTGTAACGCAATAGCTGATAGTTAACAATTTATAGGGGAAGGTCACTTGTGACAACATGCCCCTGACCGGAGCACGGTTGTCACATCACATTTAATTACTCGAAACATGATATCTAAACTCAATTAAAGAAGAATATTCATTAAATCTGGCATGCTGTAATGTAAAGAAATACAATCTTCCATTAGAAAAATTTTATTGTGCAAAATAATAAAAGAAATTCAAAATTTTTCTTTTAATCTAGACATATGATAACTGTTAGAAAAATTCAACTAATTTCTACATATTTTCCTCGTATCCTCGAAAATTTTGAGAGAAACTATTTGAAAATTCGGATCGGGAGTTTTTTTTTATCCAGAAGCATACAAACATTGAGGAACATCATTGTTTTTTTAAAAAATTCCAAAATTGTCGGTAATTTGGTATTTTTCTGAGTGCCGTAAAAAAAATCCACAAAAACGGTACCTATTGGCGTTACTTCAAAAATCATCTGAAACAGATCAACTAAAAGGATTGTTAAACTAGATACTATAATTTAGATTTATCAAAATGGCAGGAGTTTGAATATACCATACCGATTTTTGATTCAAAAATTGGTTCATATTTTACCTATAAAAAAAAACTGAACATGATAATTAATTACAGATAATTATGTACAGAATAACCATAAAAAATTCAAGGTAATGGGTTCAGTGGTTTTTGGAGAAATTTTGGGTATCGATTTGAAAATCGTGGTTTCGAGAAAAATCGCTTTCGAAAATGTGTCAATGTCATGAAGTTTTTGAACTTACATAGAATCATCAATGATTAAAAAAATGATCCATAAATTTGCACCAAATATTCTTGAGACCTCAAGTTTTAAGAAAATGCGAAAACTGAAACTTCTATTTTCGACAATTCGAGCTGTATCTCCCCTAAAAGTCGTCATTCGAAGATTCGCAATATATTATTTTCTATATATTACAATCCGTACATATGTACAGCTGTGACAACGTACCCCCTCAAATTTGTGACAACGTGCGTCAATGGTATTTTTTCACTTCCCAGAGGCTCACACCCTTTAAAATAATATAACACTCAACTGTGTTCAAAAATGTGGCTAGTGTCTATTATTTGAAAACTGAGACGATCAAATTACTTACCATGCAAAAAACGTTCAACTCCATCTCTGGTAAACAGAGCTAATGCGATCGCAGAGTGATGAATTTAGCAAATTTACCGGATATTTTCATTACCGGTAATTCGGTAATGAAAAAATCCATTACCGGTTTACCGGTAATTTACCGGTAATCTTGCACATTTTCTAAAATTATTTTGAAAAGCAGACTGTGATGTCTCCATGTTTGAATGATTACATAAATAAACTAAATTTCAGGGAACTTGACGAAAAAATATGTAGAAAAAGTTGATTTTGTGGTCAAATTGTGGTTGATTTTGCGGCCTGTGAAAAAAAGTTATTTTTCCCATGTTTTTTTAAAGTGTGCACAGCGTTGTAAAAAATACTTAAAATAAACTTTTTAGAAATTTTGCTACGTTAAGCTCTCATAAAAAGGGTTCTTTACAAGTGACTTCAAACCGCAATGCGTTTAAAATTATTGTCAATGTTATATTTTATATGTGAATGGCGTTGCAGCTGTACCTTTAATGCGATTTATTCAGAATTAGTTCGAATATCGAAAAGTTATTTCAGGGGTATAATCTAGACCGTTCAGGGATTGCAAAAATCCACAAAATTCTGTTTGTGGTATTCGATTCAAATTTACCTAAAGACCTCTGAAGTAAAATGAACGATAGACAAAAAAATGTCTACTATTTCTTTTATTTAATGGGTGTAGTTTCTTGGGTTTTTATAATAATTTTTTACCGAATTTACCAGTAATGAGCGATATAATTACCGGTAATAAAATTATGCATTTTCATTCGGTAAATCGGTAATCCGGTAAACCGGTTAATCGGTATTGCAATCCCTAGCATACATAGACACAGATAATATAGAACCATTGTGACAACGTGCTCTGTGTGACAACCTGCCCCAGTCTACCCTATATAATAGTGTTATTTAAGTAATATATGAAGATCACAGGGGAAAAAGACCGAATGTCACAAAATATCTATTACAAGAAAAATCGTTTTTAAACATTGGTATTCCTTGTTTTTACTTCGAATTTTAGTCGTTTTTAAACGCAGCTATTAGCTGAATATGCCATGTTTTTCCAGGAGATGTGTTTATAAAATATAAACATTTTTCTACTAAATGGCGATCTTAACTCAATTTTGTATATTTTGTGACATTTCGCCCCCTCTCTTACCACCCCTGTGGTCTGTATATTTAATCGTGTTATATTCGAATTTTTGACTATTGATAGTTTGATTTCTAAATCATTTTGGTGCTACCCTGAATATATTCTTACTTTTCCTACTTCTTCGTTAATCGGTTCATATTACGACTTTCCAAAAAATATTCTTATTGAATGAAATTTTCGGATTGTCGGAAGTTCTACCAAAGATTTTTGAAAAATTTCCTCTGCAAGCACTCAAACAATAGTAAGAAGAAAACTCTCTCATGTAGTTTGATATATACTAGGTATCTTATAAGTATCCCATACATTTCTAGTTTATGTGTAAGTCAATTTAATCAATACTATTTACACAAATATAAAAATATAAAAATTATTTTAATTATTATTATTGATATTTCTCCTAGAGGGGTTTACAAAAGTAAGTACACAGCTGGCTTAATCTAAAAGTCAGTAAATTTTGATTAAATTGACGATATGACGATATCCCATAGCGTTTTTATGAATTTTATCTGGTTTTCATCCGATAAAATATTTTTAATTGAACCCAATAAAAATTCGATCCGCTCCCATTAAATTCTGAAGAATCATTTAAAGAAAATAGCGTTTTGTGATCGAATTTTCTTACACAACATCAATAAAGTTCTCCCAACCCAAAACCGTTATAAAAATAATGTATAACAATAAAATTTAATAACCAGCTAATAATAATAATTTCTCGATATTTTGCAAGAAAAATTAAACTCCTTCAAAAACTGGTGTAATGGTAAAACGATTTCAGCTTTTTGATATACCAGGCCAATGACATTTTATTATGTTTTATGTGGAGTGAAAAACTTTTTCCCAACCCCCATCTAATTTGTCCTTATATTCTCCCCTTACACTAAAAGTCGCAAAATTATGGACAAAAAATTATTCAATATGAAAAAGTCTGTTTTATTTAGCTCTGCTCCCATTCCAAATGTATAATCCCAACTCGCCTCTGGTATTATATATTTCCAATTCCATTTCCTCTTAATACATTAAACATTAGCCATGAGGATTTAAGTCTAAATTGTTGAGGATGGCGGTAAGCCAGTGGGCAAGTAGTCGGGGGTGTCAATATAATATTTTTTTTGGTTTGGTCTTGTACAATATATACCAACATTGCCCTAGAATGAAATAAACCATAAAAAATAACTATAAAATTCGATTCGATTTTTAGCACATCGTATCATTCCTCTAAAAGCCATCACTCTATAACCGATATAAATGGTGCCAATAAATGATACAATTTATAGCCACAAAATGTTATTTCATATCAATCGATGGTTATACATGTAAATGCTTCTATAAAAATTATTACATATTCCTGTAACAGTACAGTATTATGTTGCAAATTTAATGTGTATTTGCAGTCAGTAATGATAAGATAAAATATTGTTGAATTGTACAGGGTACTACGAATAAAGAAGTTGTTCAACAGGAACTATAGATTGTCCTAGTCTTCGGAAAATTAGATCTCAAATAAATACAAATATTAAGTATACTAATATTATTGGATATCCCTATACTCGTAGCCGTTCGATACTGCACTATCAAATATCTACTACCCTTATTAAATTTTCATCAGTGCTTGTACTGTGAATATATTTCAGTACAAAAATGTTTGACTTTGAAGAAATCATAAAATAACTGAAATGTTTTATTTTGTATTTATTATGTGTAAAGCAATAAGAAAGTTTATGAAATCTTATCACGGCGAAGACAATTTGCTTAGGTACTAGGAAAATGCAATCTAGAAGAGGTGCCGAGCCTTTATTAAATATTTGTTTCAATATAAGGGGTGTTGTACATAGCAAATCCTCGAAGTATGATAAATTAAACCTGAAAATTTAAAAACATTTTTAGGTATTGTAATTTTATAAAAATATAAGAACTTAACGAGAGTTCAAATATATCAATAAAAATTCGTGAAAATTTCACAAATAATTTTTGGTCTTTTCTAAACATTTTTTTTAATGTTTCTGAAATTTTTCGATCCTCTTGAAATAATCCAGCTATCACGATATTTATATGAATTACAATTTTTAATTACCAAATTTGTATTATATTTCCCGATTGCGAGATTTAATAAAATTTCCCACAATTAAGAAATCAATGAATTTTTCTTAAAAGATTGAGTAAAAACTCTAAATTTCAATAAATCATCGTTAATCAGTAAAATAAAGAAAAGTTATAAAAGAAAGCTGTAAAAGAAGTTACCATTGCCAAACTACTTCCATACCAGTCGCAATAGGGTCATTCCAGAAAAAGTCAACCGGGTTTTTAATTCCAAATTTTATATTTTATTTAGTTTCAAATCCATTTATTGAAATAAATTTATTTTTCATTCATGTATCCACTAAAAATAAATAAACTCTACTTATTTCGAATTTTATGCAATCAATTTTTTCGTTACCATCGCGGCAATTTCAACTATAAATTACTCCGAAAGTAAGGGACCAGCATATTTTTGATAAAATAAAAAAATATCAAAGCGCTTTAAAGAACGAGAGAAAATTATAATCAATAATTAAAACTAAATCTGATGGTAGAGTTTGAATCAAATATTATTCCTGGAATTTTTATGATAATTTCTGCATGTTACTCCGTGACGACTACAATTTATAAAAAATTGATAAAGAAGCATACGTCGAAGCTCTGAAAATTTTTGAAGTGAAACTTCTTTCCAGAGGGTAAACCAAAAATTGAAGTAACGGAAGTTGGTTGGACGTTTAGCTTGCTAGCCAGGTGCAGTGTGCAGACGCCAAATACTCAACACAAATTTTTTTTCTGTTACAGGGTGACCCAAAAAAGTATTTCTTTTACAGGGTAACCCACACATTTTTTACTTGATAATTTTTTTCTCTCTTACAGGGTTACCCAACATTTTTTTTCTTACAGGGTTACCCAAAAAATTTTTTCACTCAAAAATTGTATTCTTTTTAACAGGGTGACCCAAACATTTTTTTTCTCTTATCTTAGGGCGATTCAAAATTTTATTTCTTACAGGGTGACCCAAAATTTTGTTTCTCTTACAGGGTGACCCAAAAACCATTTGGACATTTTTTAATCAACAATTTTTTCTCTCTCTCTCACAGGGTGACCCAAAATTTTTTTACAGGGTGATTCAAAAACCATTTGGACCCAAAAAATTGCTCTCTCTTAGAGGGTGACCCAGAATTGGTTCTTACCAAAATCCATTTGGACCCAAAAACGAAACACGAATTTAATTAAACTATCCAAAAGAAGTTTCAATTCAGCAGTGTGGTCTAAGTGCACATATTTTTTTATATACGAGTCTGCAAACTGTATTAGTTTCAGAAAATTGATTTATGTAGATATATAACATTTGTTACATTCATATTTTAAATTTAAATAATTTGTTGGTTAAGATTGTATATTTTCTTTCAATTTGTGTTTAAAATGACATTTTTGCAAAAATTATAATCGACTCGCTATTTCTAGAATATAATTTCTAAACCAGAATTTATTTTTTCTTCTCTCAGCAAAAATATTGTAAAAACTTTAATATTTTTTCTAAAATTATCCTTTTTCCATTTAAATATTGTTTTAAATTTACCACTGCTTTTAGGCAAATATGGTTATTGTAATATCTGAATTTACTGGAATTGTCATTAAAACATTTATTTTGTAATTGAATTGTCCAACATGATGCATAAGAGGATTCGTTTGAAAATTCAATATATAGAGGAAATTAGCCTAAAACGTTATATACAAAGTTTCTTTTAAAAAGTATTATCTACAAATATCGTAGAATTTCAAAGATCTTTAATAAAACGAAATTCCATCTAATAGTTTGGCATTATTGTTCGAGAATTAGAGAAAAAAAAACCAAATTGAATACACTATTCAAACAGTTCCAAAAGATTGCCATTTGAAATTTCCACATCTATGCATTTTCTTCCGCAATATCATCTGATTGGATTGAGATTTATGTATGTGACATTTTTAGAGTTGAAATGAAATGAATGAAATGAAAATTATAAAAATAGAAGAAAATTGGATAGAAAAAGGAAAACGAGTTAAAATATTCAAAATCATATTTCCCGGAGGTTGCAAAAGTGTATGCCTATACTTGTAGATATATGAGTCAATCACTCTTCACAGTCTACCTTGTCTACTCATCCTTGACAAGTCTCATATTACCTTTTCATATTATATATAAATGATGAAATTCTCATTTTTTTCTTTATTTGGATAGCATGTAATGTGATGGCAAAAGGGTCTGATATGCGACCAAAACATACGATATGTGTACATTTCAAGCTAATTGTGTCAAAGATTTCTTTATACCTCCAATTTTTTTGTACGTTCCACATATTACTTTACATTTGAATAGTGAGACGAGTTTTAAGTAAAGCAATATAGTTGCGATGTATTATGAGAAAAAAATCTCATAAATTGTAAACAACCTTACACTATGTACCCACAGTATCACATATCTGTAATGTAATACACGATACACGGGGCAAAATTATACTATACACTTTGCACATCAAACCATTGGATAATGTTCAGAAATATTCTCTAACAAAGTTGTGGAGACGGTTTATATATAGAGTTGGTGGAAAAACGGTATTAAAGTCACCCAAACTCCTCTGGTTTTTATAGCCGTATATGGAAAATTATAATATTTGAATGAAAAAATCACACAGGGGAGACTAATTCGTAGAAAGGAAAACCATTTCTATATTTTTCTTTCATTATAATATCTCCATAATATTCAAATGATGTTTTACATCAAAAGTGTTATTAATGCAATAAGTGTAAAATATGAGATATTTTTCTATACCGTCGAATGGAAAATAGTTGAATTATTTTTCTTATGAGGAAAAATATAATGCAGCTTACAAAAAAAAAATCTATGCGATTATTAAGATTTTTACATTATGTTTGAAGCATATAAAAGCTTTTATATTGTATACCGAAGGATTGAATACAATTTTAAAAATCTAATGATCCACATAGTTATATTTTTATTTTATATATCCTTTTAATGGATAATAAGTAGGTATATACTTGCTTCACTAATAATAGAGGATGAAATTGCCATTAAGTGACTTAAAGATCATTGGGGTTGTATTCAATGAACCAATTTAAGACATGAAAACATTCAATATTGTTAATTCAAGTTACTTAATCGATTTATCTGTTTATTAAATAGATTAATGTTTTAATTTTAATTCAACTTTATTCGAAATATACATAATATTACATTTCTACCAACAGCTATTTGAAACTTATAACCAATAGACATGGTCTAAAATTTTGGTCTAAACATTGCCCGTGATATATGCCTCGGACCAAAATTCATTGGATGCCATTGTGGTTGTGCATATTTGAATGAATCCATAACAAGTTCATGGCAAGTTTTAGAGGATGCCGTCGAATCTTTCTGACCAATTGCAGCCTTAAATTAATATTAATTAATATTTATTGTATTGTACTTAATATATTGTAATATTTTATAAATTTACCTGGATACAAGCTCCTAAAATAATTTTCTTGAACATTTTTTTTTAGCAAACTATGGTAATCGATGATAAAGGTTTATTGGATGATTGCTGAATTTACACTAAAATTTGCAGATAAAAATAATATTATTTTGACGGTATTTCGGTTATATAAATTGTAATAATTAAACTTATCGGTCAACCCCATCCCTCCCATATTCATAGTAATTGCATTTTGATGTTATTGATATAATGTTTCCTAAATGAATATTGGACACATTTATTTACATGGTGTCCTTATTGGTGTTACATAGTGTAACAATTCCTAACTGAAACAAATTATGAAACTTAATTTTGTTGTAACAAACATAGTTGTAATCAGTAGCGTAAGGTTAACATCTTGATAAGGTGTACAGATTCTTATATTTTCCTGGGCTGGAAAAAATGTAAAAACGCAGAAAGTTAGGTAATAATAGAAAAATTCAATATTTCGGAAAACTTGAAATTTATCTTAAGAAATATCAGTAATTGTAAACAGTCGCACCGAGAAAATTGAATATCGGACATCGCGACATTTGATCCGGATTTCTCGGATATTTTCATTGGATTCAAAAAAATGTAATGACGCAGAAAATTTATAAATTAGTTGGTGAAAATAGAAATTATCAATTATCAAAATTATACTTTTCGTACAAAAGCTCTGCAAAAACTTAAAAGCTCCCAGAAAGCTTTATTTTCCAAACCTTATTTAATATGTTTCAAAATCTATTTAACAAAATTTGAAATTTTTCCAAAAAAAGCTAACAAATCTCGAAAGCTCATTGAAAGTTTAAAATTTAAATGTTTTTTTATATAAATTGAAATCTAATTTTTATCCCATTCATTGAATTTAAATAAAGTTTGAAAATCTCGCAGAAGGCTTATACAAACTAATAAAAGCTCAACGAAACCTCTAAGTTTTGAACTTATTTTTTTCGTTAAAAAATCTCTTTTCTATCGAGATAACGGCCTTACTTATTGAAAGCTTAAAATTAA
Source organism: Symmerus nobilis (assembly GCA_027564815.1). Lineage (NCBI taxonomy): Eukaryota > Metazoa > Arthropoda > Insecta > Diptera > Mycetophilidae > Symmerus > Symmerus nobilis. The sequence goes on from JANTOP010006295.1 coordinate 16,445, forward strand.
AATGCCACAACAAATTTTCCCAAAAAAATGCTTCAAAAGTCTCGAAAGTTCATTGATACATGCCGATACATGAATTTTTCAAGAAAGAACAAACAAGGATAATGAATGTCTACATGATAATTTGCATTTAATCCATTCATTCAATTCATTAAAGCTTCCGCTTTAAACCGATAAACAAATTTAAATGAAATCGAAAACTTTCGTTAAAATGCTTTGTGGAAAATTAAAATGTCTTAATTTTCCACAAAGCATTT